>SNQJ01S0029877.1:51364-62217 GCA_010110895.2 Picea sitchensis
GGATATGTTTTCTTAATTAATTTAATGTTTATAATGAATAATAATTTTGTATATATAGATTTATAAAACATATCAAGAAAAAAAAATTAAAGTATTTTGTTATGCTAAATAGTTTAATGTTTATAATGGGTAATAATTTTGTATATATAGATTTATATTATATATATGTGATATGTTTCTCTTTAATGGAGTGTAGTTGATAATGGAGTGATTAGGTTTATTTTCTTTTTGCAACAGATTTGTCACTTGGATATCATAAATATGATAATCTTTTCTCATGCATTTCTTAAATTGCATTGTTGAAATCTACCTAATTGACGTTTTCATATTTGTGATTGAGTGATTTTTCATAACAATATAAAATTTCTTTATGCTTCTCTAACTAGTCCATTCCGATAATTATATCATAAGACCCTGACGGTAGAATATTCAAATTTATCTTTGTGTTTTGACCGCCTAAACTGAACTCACAATCAGAAATAAAATCAGATACTTTCCTTTTTGTTCCTACTGCTAGTTGTACTAGCCAAGATTTTGCATGTCTTATTTTCGTAAGTTTATTTGAATCCACTACACTAGGATCAACATAACTCAAAGTAGCTCTTGGATCAATTAAAACATAAACACAATTATTGTTAACTTTACCTTCAACTTACACTACAGTGGACTGGTGATCATCTTGTCGGCCATCCCCAACTACATTGATCCTATGTAAGCTCATGCCTAGATATCCCACTATAGAGGCTTCTTGTAGTTTGTGAACCATATTCCTAGCTGCAGAAGTTAAACGTGGACAGTTCCTCATTAAGTGAGGTTCTCCACATTCCAAACATTTGAACGGTTCTCTGGGGTTGTCCCCAAAATTATTTGTTCCCAGATTAACTAGTTTACAACCTCCTTAGGTGTTTTAGTTACTGGAGTGAAAATATTTTCTTAGAAAACTCTTTCTACGTTCCAGAAAGGGGTTGGCTGATATCCCCTCTTCCGTTGGTTAATTCATTCTTGTTTCTTGTCTTTCGAAGCGTTGGGAAATTCCGACCATTGTTTGTATTAGTCGTAACACATTCAGGCCTTCCTGAAAACTTCACTCAAGAACTTGGGGTTATCGAACTCGATTATGTCCTTATAGGAATGTGGTAAACAACTTAGGAACCGTTGGATTTTTACTTTGTCCTCCCGGATATAGAGAAAGAACCTTAATAATTCCAAGAATTTGTTTATCAAATCATCCATAGTCATTTGACCGAGTCATAGCTGATAAATCGCTTTGGTTTTTCTTTCATAGTAACTTTAAGATAAATATTGTTTCTTAAATTATATCTTAAAATCCAACAACTCCATCTGTTTTTCCTTTAGGCCCTTGGCCAACTTCAGGTCCTGCCACCATATGCTTCTTTTCCTTTTAGGTTATAGATGGCCAATCTGACCTTCATATTGTTGGAATAGTTGTAGATTTGGAAATACCTTTTTATGTCTAGTAACCATGCTTCAGCCTCCTCTCCTGTCCTGGATTCCCCATCAAAGGTAGACGATTTGATTTTCTTAAAATCTCCCTCAAGATGGTCCACCTGTTTTCTTTTTCTTCCTGTGGTTGTTTTATCTTCTCCTGATGGTGTACCCTCTAAAGAGGTATCCCCCTTTTCTCCTTCAGGACTAGAATTTTTGGAGGCCCTTTTGATGACCACTTCTTCCTCGTTACTATCCTTCGAGCTCTTCTTTGTTACTATTCTATGTAGCAATACTTCATTTATTTCATGTTGTTCTTGTTGTGCCTTTTTGAGTTTCTCATTGTCTTCTTTGAAAACTTGTAGTTCGACAATGATATTTCTCATGGTTTCCAGAACCTCGGTAGGTGAAATTCCTTCACTATTATGCCTAGGTTCTTTAGGAGGTCTTTGCTTAGGATTCTCCTCGAGTCTGATCTCAACTTCATTCTGTGGTTCCATTATCACAACATAAATAAAGTTTCTATATTTGTAACAATAATTGTTTTTGCATTTTTTCATTAAATAGAAAGAATGTGCTAAGAAAACATTTATGTCCCTATTTAAGGTCCAACTGTTGTAACCTTTTCTCTGATACAATATGTAATGTTCCCCAAATTTACCAAATTAAAAAAAAAAATCTTAGGGACCTTAAAACTCCTTTTTCTTTAGACAACTTACCTTGAAATACATACAGTTAATATAAACATGTAATTTTCATCACTAATTATCTTTCCCGAGGTTTTGTTTTTATCAGTTATCAATACAACTAAATTCCACTATAATTAATTCTCTTTCTGAGTTATTTCACACTACACAGTAATTCTATACATAAAGGTCAACGTAAAATTTTCTATACCCTAGTCTCTCAGATATTTAAAGGGTAATAAAGGTTAGTAAAACCCTACTAGTCTTATACTATTTCTATGATGTGAATATTGGCATTCATATACATTAAAGCCCACTAGAACTAAAATATTTAGCTATATGTATTATCATTTATAATATATAGAGTACCCTTAGTGTTGTATCCACTTTATGCATAAACATTCACGTTAGAATACAAAGAAGACCCCACTTGAAAACACAATCATCCTTATGTATAGACATTGATCATATCCTATAGGGTCTATAAATTTTTGAGTTTAGAGACATGTACCTTCAACAATAGAGTTACAAGCCTTAATACAATTGTTATTTTACATTACTTTTAGGTAGCCGAACACTAGGCCTTGTGAACACTAGTCACAATTAAACTCCCAATCATTATTAGCAAAGTTTTTCTTTTGAATGTGTTTAACGTTAATGACCTGTTAGTCCTATGATTTCACACTGCAAGGTTTTATGATTGATTAAGGTTGTAGGAAGTTTTGGTGAGAGGTTTTATTTACATAACGTCAGGTATCCCACCCCATCCAATTCGATGCGCATCCCCCCTTCCAACCACAAATTGTTCTCCTCCTCCCACTTGTACCCAGCCTGCCCATGCTATTAATGATTGACCCTCATGTGCATACCACTCGAGCTCCAAACTTCAATGGGAGAATCATCCTTCCTCGTCAGGAGATCCTTCTTAGTCGACATGCTCAACCCTAGATCGTCCACTGTATCAACCTCTTTGGTTTAATCATTGCCTCCATTGTCACCTCTTTGACCAATCATCACTATGGCCATATTAATTCTCTCCTCAAAATGATTGCCCTAACAATGGCTAGTCTCATTACTCCATATCCCCATCAGGCTTGTCCCAATCTCATTCCTTTAACTGTACATGATAATCACCTAAAATATTGAGCTCTTATCCTCCTAACATCATTCTATTCTCCTGCAAATCCCTTGTTTGCGAATTCCATGGAACGAGGTAATCACTATTTCCACTCCCGAGGAGGCTCCTCTAGTCAACAAAGAGGGTGCTCCAGTTCCCGCCTTGTTGTAGTAGCTGAGAACTCGGCAGAGTCATACCATGTAAACACCCCTCCCCAAATTCAAGCCAAGATAAACCTTCTTGAAGTTGATGTTTGTGTCCTTAGGAACTTCGTCAGAGATGAAGAGGTTCATGCAAATGTTCGTTCTTGGGTCTGACGCAACCACACTCCTCGGAGCACGTCCGCTTCCTCAGGATCTTCTTTCATTCACGGCCCGAAGAACTCAAAGGTTCCTCTGATTCCCTATCAGGAATTTTCCTTACCCACAACAACTCTCCAATTGATCTCCCTTAATGATCGGGAAATCGGACCTCGCGATTTCGCGAATTCTATGGTCGCGTGTTTTGTGCCTCACAATTTATCGAAATTCGATGCGAGTCAACATTGACTTTATCCCCTGCTATCGAAGTTCTCCCTATCGGGAAATCACTACTCGCGACATCAACAAATGGAATTTCTGAACTTCGAACCCCGATGTGTCGATACTCCGATGCACACGTGCGGGTTGACTTTTCCACTTCTCGTCACCTCTGTCGGGATTTAGGAATTCTCGGGATCACGAATCCTGATGCCAAAGGATTCGAGACTTACCTTTTCCCGATCCTCGATATGGTATGCCACCTGTCCTCCACTATCCCTTGCTATGGCCCACACGACCCTTCTATTGGGATATCGCGTTTCACGATTCCAAGCGGCAAGTGTTTCCTGTTCTCAGAAACCCCGATTCTTCGAACCCCAACTTCCCGGGATCTCCTGACACATGTCCCACAGGATGGACAGTTCTGAGCCTGTCGGGATATCGTGGATCGCGATATCGCAATTCTCGTTGCACAAGTTTGGAGTTTTGACTTGCGACTCTCCGATACACGATACCATGTGTAGATCCGATGGTTCCTTCTGACTCGGATCGATGGCTCTGCTCCCCTCCTGAGCTTCGAAGCTCTTCCACACTTACGCTGTAACCTCCCTGCACCTTCGTGAGATCCAACGGTCCACGAAACTTCGCGAAATCTCCTCAAAGGATTTTGACTGTCCGTTCTTCCCTTTGTGAATCCACGAAATGAAGAAGTGTCTCCCCACTGGACTCTTTAACCTGCTGGCCAACCCGTGACACTTCCTTCGGACTTTTGATAGCAACTTCCTTGTGATTATCCTCCAGTGAATTCGAAGGCCTACTCCTCCTGATCTTTTTCCAGCTTCAGTCTTCTTGGGTACCTCTTTCACGCACTCCTTGCGGCAACCCTTCAACCTCGACTGAGTGTTGAAGTCTCTCGACTCTGCGCACACCTGCAACAACATTCTTTTGCTACTTCGCTCAGAATCGCAACTCTGAGATTTCTCCCTGGCCTGTGCACTCCTTGCACGAAACTGTGCCTAACTGTACCTTCGAGGAAATGAGAGAAAAATCTATCTCTAATTGAACCCTTCTGTCAACGCACTCCTTACGGACAATTCAACTGCACTCCTTGCAGGAAGTCTCTGGCTCAAGTAGAGAAATTATTGAAACCCATTCTCTTACCCTCTCAGACTTCTATTTAGTCATGAAATCACATACACAGCATATAAAAGAAAATTCATAACCATAAGTAAACATTCAGGAGCATATCAATATCAACATACACAAAGAGCAACACAAACCATGAATTTGAATCAAAATTCTTCTATTAATTCAAATGTCTATACATGGGTGTTCTTACACACACTTCTCTGCATGCTCTCTTCTTCTACTTCTCTTCTATACTCAGTGGTTATTGTTACAATAATACAATGAGGGTGTCTATATCCGTTTTCCCTCTTAGACTCTAAAGCTATCAATCTAAAATTAAATTCCTATCTACCAGCATTAACTACATTAAATGTCGATTATCTATCTAAGGACAAGAGCTATCCGCTCAAGGTCCATTACAATATACAAGTGTGCCATCTCTTAAATGAATCATTTAAGATCGCGCAACAATTCCAAAGCATTTTCAAAAAATTGTGTTGGTTCGTCCGGCTGTCCTCCGCTTCCGCGCTGGTTCGCTTGATGAGTCGGTGATGATCCTGCATCATACTCCTCATCTTGAAAACTTTCATGGGATATTTTCCATGAGCTTTTGCACGGTCTTTCCATGCTTTTGTATTTTTTCTGCAGTCTCCCAACTGGCATCTTCCACTGGGTGGCCCTTCCATTTGACCAGATACTCAAAGTATTCTTTCCTCCTGGTCATATTACCCACTCTCTTGTCCAGTATGCATTCCATTTGTGGCTTTTATGCCACTAGCAATTGTTTCATCCACTGGATTACTGGCACCTCAGTTCCAGTCTCTGATTCTCCAGTCCTGTATGGGTATAAATCTGCGATATTGAATATCAGAGATATTCTGATGCCATCCGGCAACTCGATCTCATAAGCATTTTCCCTGAATTTTCTCAAGACCTTGCATGGTCCAATTTTCTTCATTTTCAATTTGTTGTATGTTCCCCTCGGGAACCTTTCCTTCCTTAAATGTGCCAGAACTAGATCCCCAACTTCAAACTGAAGTTGTCTCCGATGCTGATCTGCTCTGCGCTTGTATTCCTGGCTTGAATTTTGCAATCACTGCTTCACTGTGCTGTGAAGTTCCTTCATCATCTCAACAAACTCTTATGCACTAGCGCTGCTAGTAGCAGTCTGTTTTGAATCCCTTAATTTAGAAACTCCTCTTGGCTGCACCCCATAGACAACCTGGAATGGACTCTTCCCTGTGCTCCTGTTCACTGAGTCGTTGTATGCAAACTCTGCCTGTGGCAGTATGTGGTCCCAACTATTGTGGTGCTCCGTCACCAAGATTCTCAGTAAGTCTCCCAGACTTCGGTTGAACACTTCCATTTTCCCATCCGTCTGAGGATGATAAGCAGAACTAAACGCCAAGTTAGTTCCCAGCTTCTTCCATAAGGTCCTCCAAAAATGCCCTACAAATTTTGTGTCTCTGTCCGAAACTATACTTTTCAGCAATCCATGAAGTCGAATGACCTCCTTGAAAAATAGGTTCGCGATGTGAGTCGCATCGCTAGTCTTCTGGCATGGAATGAAGTGTGCCATCTTAGAAAACCTATCCACTACCACAAATATTGAATCTACACCTCTTTGTGTCTTTGGCAATCCTAATACAAAATCCATGCTTATTGCCTCCCATGGCCTCTCTGGTATGGGAAATGGCCGATAAAACCCTGCATTATGTTTCCTTCCTTTCGAATGCTGGCAAATTCGACATCTGTCAACGAATCTCTTGACCTTTTCTCTCATTCCTGGCCAAAAATATGATTCGCTCAGCTTCGCGAATGTCTTATCATGGCCAAAATGTCCTGCTAATCCACCACTGTGTTTCTCTTTTAACAAGTTCTCCCTCATGGAGAAATTTGGAATACACAGTTGATTGCCTCTGAACAACAATTCGTCCTGGATCACATAATCTATCCATGGGCTCCTATCTCTGAGAAATGGATTCTCAGTTGCTTCATATTCCTCTCCAAAATCTGCATCACCTACGTACATGTCCCTGAGATCATCAAAACCTAATGTTTTGACTCGGAACTCCTGCAACAACAAACACTTCTTTCTCAAAGCATCAGCCACTTTGTTAGCAGTACCCGAAATGTGTTTAATCACAAATGTGAAATTTTGCATATACTCTACCCATTTTGCATGTTTGTGATTCAACTTCTCCTGTTGAGTCACAAACTACAATGCATGATTATCACTGTACAATACAAACTCCTTTGGGATCAAGTAATGCCTCCACTTCTTCAGTGTGTGTATGATAGAATAAAATTCTTTATCATACGTGGAGTATTTCAGTTTCACCTCATTCATCTTCTCATTGAAATATGCAATTGGTATGTCCTCCTGACTCAAGACCGCTCCTACGACAAATCCACTTGCATCACATTTCACCTGAAATGTTTTCTGGAAATCCGGCAACACCAACACTGGTTGCTCCATGATCTTCCACTTCAACAGATTGAAGCTCTTTTCATCCTCTGTTGTTCAGTGAAAATACTTATGCCGCTTCTTCACTGTATCCATCATCACTGCGCTAATCCCACTGAAATTCCTGATGAACTTTCAGTAGAAACTAGCTAATCCATGAAAACTTCTCACATCGAACACATTTCTCGGTGATGGACAATTCTTGATCACTTCTTCCTTATTCGGATCCATCCTTAATTCATTTGTGGATATAACAACACCCAGATAAATGAGTTATGTCTTCATAAATGAGGACTTCTTCATATTTATCAATAGCTTCTCCTGTTGTAGCTTCTTCATCACAATGGCCAAATGCTTCAAGTGTTCTGCCACTGATTTACTGTAAATCAGTATATCATCCAAATACACTATGACGAACTTCCTGATGAATTCCTTCAAGACTTCATTCATCAACCTCATAAAGGTACTCGGTGCATTTTTCAAGCCAAACGGCATGACAAGCCATTCATACAATCCTCCGTTGGTTTTGAAGGCTGTCTTCCATTCATCGCCTTTTCTCATGCGAATCTGGTGATATCCTCTTTTCAAATCTATATTTGAAAAATTCTTTTCCCCGCTCAGGCAATCCATCAAGTCATCCATCCTCAGCAATGGAAATTGGTACTTGATGGTTATCTTATTGATCGCCCTCGAGTCAGTACACATTCTCCAACCTCCATCCTTCTTTGGATTGAGTACTGTCGGAACGGCACATGGGCTCAAACTTTCTCTGACCAATCCTTTGTCCAACAACTCTTGGACTTGCTTCTTGACCTCTTCATTCTCTTGCAGCGTCAACCTGTACGCGGATTTATTCGACAAACTGGCTCCTAGTATGAGGTCTATATGATGACTCACACTCCTCATCGATGGAAACGAACGAGGTAATTCGTCCACTATGATGTCAGCGAACTCTTTCAGCAGTTCCTGAATCTCATCTGGTAAATCATCCACTCTTGTGCTAGTCAGAATAATCCTCGGTTTCCTGACAACAAAGAATTGTGGATCTTCTTTCTTCTTCACCTCTGTAAGAATCTCTTTCCCACTCATGAAGAGTATTGTGTTGCTTACTTCCGGCTTCACCTCCTTTTCCTTTATCGGAAGCAACATATGGGTTCTCCCATTCTTCTCCAGGGTATATGTGTTCATTCTCCCATCATGAATCACATTTCTGTCATATTTCCATGGTCTACCCAACAATAAATGACATACATCCATGGGAATAACATCACATAAAATTTTATCATTATATCCACCTATGTTGAATTCAACCAAGCATTGTTTAGTAACAGTTACCTGGTGTCCTTTCTGTAGCCACGAAACTTTGTATGGGCTTGGATGATCAGTCGTCTCCAGCTCCAACTTCTCTACCATCTCTGTAGAAACGAGATTATCCGTGCTACCACTGTCTAAAATAACCTTGCACACCCTGTCCTTGGTCTTGCAAGCAGTCCTAAAAAGTCTGGTCCTTTGGAATGAACTTTCCACATCATTCTCAGGTGTCAAAAGGACTTTTCACATCATAAGCGATCTTCCGCCTTCTGCGTCTTCGGCCTCAACATCCCGCCTTTGTGCTTCGGTGATGTGAGCTTCTCCAATGTCCTTCTTTTTTTCTGGACACTCGTAAGACTTGTCCCCATTCTTTCCACATGTGAAGCATGTGATGACTCCACCTCTTCCTTTTCCTCTACATCTAGTACGAGGAAAAGTGTTGTTATCATCATATCCTCCACTCTACTCTTCATCCTGCCCTCTCTGTTCAACATATGGCCCTCTCTGTGAGGTTCCACCTCTCTCTGCATGAGTCAGAGGTTTCTTCTATTCCTCCTTGGGCTTCTGGTATTTATCCTGGGCAACTGCTTTTCCTCTGGGATGAATTCTGCCTCGCCCTCGCTGACCTTGCTTACGGCTCAGCTTCTCCTTAGCTTTCAGAGCCATATGATAAGCATCCTCCACCGTCTGAATGGTTACCATGCTCAATTCATCCTGAATGTCATATCTCAGACCATTCAGATATCTAGCAACCTTCTCATCATCGCTCTCCCGATGACCTACTCTGATGTTCAGTCGATAGAATTCCTCAGTGTATTTTTTTACTGTCATCAGCTTCTGTCTTAGGTTCTGCATCCTTCTGAACAGTGTGATTTGGTAATCTCTTGGGATGAATTTTGCCTTCATCTTCACAATCATTCGATCCCAACTCTTGATCTTCTGCTTGCCTTTGCAACGTCTATCATCTTGTAGCTCGTCCCACCACAATGTTGCATGTCCTTTCAGGCGTGTGACAACATGTCTGACTTTCTTGTCCTCTTCGATATCTTCATAGTCGAAGTAGGTATCAAGAGATCTAATCCAATATAGTAGCTCCTCTGCATCCATATTTCCCTCATAAACTGGAATGTCCATCTCCACCTTTGCATCCATCCTGGCAATAGCTTTAATTAGACGTTCATTCGCTGCATCCTTGGATACAACTTCCTCTTCACGTTCAGCTTCAACTTCGTCCTCTGAATCACTGAAATCCCTCGCACTAACTATGCGTCTTTGCACTGTCTCCATATCCTCGAGTCTTGCTCAAAGATCTCTCATTTGTCTCTCCATTTCTAGATTGACTATCTGCCTGACTCTCCTTCGCACCTCCCTATCTTCTGGATCGGGTGACTGTCTCTCTCTCCTTAGCGGCATGGCAAATTTCCTTCTCTACTATAGAAAGCCAAGAAATATTCCCGCTCTGATACCACAACTGACGCAGCTGCACTCCTCGGAGCACGTCTGCTTCCTCAGGACCTTCTTTTGTTCACGGTCAGAAAAACTCAAAGGTTCCTCTGATTCCCTATCGGGAATTTTCCTTACCCACAACAACTCTCCAATTGATCTCCCTTAATGATCGGGAAATCAGACCTCGTGATTTCGTGAATTCTATGGTCGCATGTTTTGTGCCTCACAATTTCCTGAAATCTGATGCGAGTCAACGTTGACTTTATCCCCTGCTATCGGAGTTCTCTCTATCAGGAAATCGCTACTCGCGACGTCAACAAATGGAATTTCTAAACTCTGAACCCCGATGTGCCGATAATCTGATGCACACATGCGGGTTGACTTTTCCACTTCTCGTCACCTCTATCGGGATTTCAAAATTCGTGGGATCGCGAATCCTGATGCCAAAGTATTCGGGACTTACCTTTTCTCGATCCTCAATATGGTATGCCACCTATCCTCCACTATCCCTGACTGTGGCCCACACGACCCTTCCGTCGGGATATCGCGTTTCGCGATTCCAAGTGGCAAGTGTTTCCTGTTCTCAAAAACCCCGATTCTCTGAACCCTGACTTCCCAGGATCTCCTGACACATGTCCCACACGATGGACGGTTATGATCCTGTCGGGATATCGTGGATCGCGATATCGCAATTCTCGTTGCACAAGTTTGGAGTTTCGACTTGCGACTCTCCG
>SNQJ01S0029877.1:72209-90612 GCA_010110895.2 Picea sitchensis
TGCTATAAACATCCTCCAAATATGCTAGTCCTCAAGATCCATCTACCAAATACCAAATCCTTCAAGTTTTGATACGTGTGGCCAACTCACAAGAAGTACAAATTCATCGTTCCTAATTTCCCTCCCTTAGCTTATTCGACATAGGATTTATTTAAGCACTGTGATATAGAACACTTAAGTAGAGTAACACTATTATATTATTTTTAAAATTTATTAAAAAAAATTGAAAACATTAATTTGATATTTCGAAATAAAGAAAAGTATAAAAATTAATTTGATATTTTGGAATAAACAATAGTGTAAGAAAGTTTTTAACAATTTTTTACTCATTTAAAAAAAATTATGATGTTTACAAATAAAAAATATAATAAATATTTAAACAATTTAATCATCATATATATGTTTTTATTAATCTCCAACTTTAACTTTTTATATTAATCTAGGTTTATCTTAATCCTATATATGCTTGATAAATTCGAGATTAATATGAATTCTAGCATAGAATATCTTGTTTTGTTGAATAAAACATTTTTTTATATAAATATAAATATAAGTTTAAAATATATTAATATTAATTTTGTTTTATGAAATGCATCCATACATTTTTGTAATTTTCCTTATCTCTAAGACACTATACTCACATGTTGTGTTCCTAATATTAATATTAAGATTTTAATTCAAAATCTTACCTCTAAAATTTATAACGAGCTTTGTTTTACTCGAAAAAATTAAGTTTTTTTATAATTTAACCCACTCTTAATGAATGATAATAATATGCTTCCTCTTTTTAATAATGTTTTTGCAATTTGATAACACAAAGATATATAATAACTCGTTTAGATAGTGTAAATATATAAAATTCATTTTTTCATACTTTTTCTATTAGACTTGTTTGTTTTGAACAATTTTTTAACCTCACTACACGAAGCACAAATCCAAATTTCACAATTAATATTTTCATTAAATTAAATTACATATTTATGAATTTATAAGTATGTTCCACATGAAGCTATTTAAAGAAGACGATAAATAAGATTACCATTTGAAGTATTCAATAAGAAAAAAACAAAGAAAAGTTATGTGTGTGGGTGTGTGTTTCTATAATAATTCAGTTTACTTGTTTTTTTTTGTTTTTTTTTTTCTAATGTATATTTTTTTTTTGTTAATAATCCCAATCTATTTATATTGTCATTGGAAAATATAACAAAAAAAAATGTTGTTCACCTGGTATTAGGGAAACCAAACCAACAACAATCCAGTAAATTGTCTAAAATTTTATGAAATATTTGTTTCTTGAATTTAAAGGATTGAAAGTAGCTACCCCTAAGACTTTGAATACAACAAAAAATGTTTTCTATAATTTCCTAGCTAGACCATTCTGAGGCTTAATACAAAAAAACTCGTCCTTCAAAGTAAACCAACTTACTAAGAAACCAACTATTCATGCAAAATAGTAAGGAGGAGAAGGACCCGTCACCTCATACACCTGGAATCGAGGCTCTTCCATGATTGAGAGGTCGATTCTAAATTTTTTTCAAGCTAGCAGGTTCATTTTATGGTCGAGAATTTGAATCTACATCTGCAACTCATCGAGTTGGAGCATAATTTCCTCTTTGTCATCTTTCCATCTTTCCATTCGGCTAGATCTCTCCCGCGTAATAGTTTCATTTGCCAATATATTTCTATGGTCTTCAGATAGTGGGACTCATGAGAGCGGATTCCCCCGGTGTGTGGGACCAAAGAGCGAACGTTTGCATGAACCTCTTCATATCTGACGAAGTACCTCAGGACACAAACATCAACTTCAAGAAGGTTTATCTTGGCTTGAATTTGGGGAGGGGTGTTTGCGTGGTATGACTCTGCTGAGTTTTCAGTTGCTCCAACAAGGCAGGAACTGGAGCACCCTCTTTGCGGACTAGAGGAGCCTCCTCGAGAGTGGCAGGAACAATTACCTCGTTCCATGGAAGTCGCAAACAAGGGATTTGCAGGAGAATAGAATGATGTTAGGAGGATAAGAGCACAATATTTTAGGTGATTGTCATGCGCAGGTAAAGGAATGAAATTAGGCCAAGCCCGATGGGGATATGGAGTAATGAGACTAGCCACGGCGAGGGTAACCATGTTGAGGAGAGAATTATTATGGCCATAGTGATGATTGGTCAAAGAGGTAACAATGGAGGCAATGATGAAACCAAAGAGGTTGATACAGAGGATGATCTAGGACTGAGCATGTTGACTGAGAAGGATATTGTGATGAGGAAGGATGATGCTCCCATTGAAGTTTGGAGGTCGGGTGGTATGCGCAGGAGGTTCAATCATTAATAACATGGGCAGGTTGGGTACAAGTGGGAGGAGGAGAACAAGTTGCTGTTGTAGGAGGGGACAAACGTCGAATTGGATAGGGTGGGACCCCTGACGTTATGTAAATAAAACCTCTCACAAAAACTTCCTACAACCTTAATAAATCATAAAACTTTGTAGTGTGAAATCATATGACTAATAGGTCGTTAACATTAAGCACTTTCAGAAGACAAACTATGTTAATAATGATCGGGAGTTTAATTGCGACTAGGGTTAACAAGGCCTAATGTTCGACCAGCTAAAAGTAATGTAAAATCACTATTGTATTAAGGCTTGTAACTCTATTGTTGAAGGTACATGTCTTTAAACTCAAAACTTTATAGACCCTATAGGATATGAGCAATGTTTATACACAAGGATGATTGTATTTTCGAGTGGGGTCTTCTTTGTATTCTAACGTGAATGTTTATGCATAAAGTGGATATAAAACTAAGGGTACTCTATATATTATAAATGATAATACATATAGGAAAATATTTTAATTCTGGTGGGCTTTAATGTATAGGAATGTCAATGTTCACAACGTAGAAATAGTATATGATAGCTACTTCTTTGCTATTGAGCGGTAATCCCTATTTATTTTAGATATTTGTTCAACGAGAACGAAAGAAAACCACAAAGAAGAGGTGGGTGTAGTAAAGGATTGAAGACCTTATGTTCGAGATCAACCGAGGAGCGTAGGGTTTTACTAACCTTTATTACCCATTAAATATCTGAGAGACTAGGGTATAGAAAATTTTACGAACTGACCGATATGTATAGAATTACTGTGCAGTGTGAAAAAAATTAGAAAGAGAATCAGTTATAGTGGCAGTTAGTTGTATTTATAACTAATAAAAACAGAACCTTGCGAAAGATAATTAGTGATGACAATTACCTGTTTATATTAACTGTATGTATTTCAAGGTAAGTTGTGTGAAGAAAAAAGAGATTTAAGGTCCCTAAGAATTTTTTTTTTTAATTTGGTAAATTTGGGGAACATTACATATGGTATCAGAGAAAAGGTTACAACAGTTGGACGTTAAACAAGGCCATAAATGTTTTGTTAGCACATGCTTTATGTTTAATGAAAAAATAACAAAACAATTATTGTTACAAACATAAAAACTTTATTTATGTTGTGATAATGGAAGAACAAAATGAAGCTGAGATCGGACTTGAGGAGAATCCTGAGCAAATACATCCTAAAGAAACTAGGCAAATTAGTGAAGCTAGTTCACCTACCGAGGTTCTGGAAACCATGAGAAATATCATTGTTGAACTAGAAGTTTTCAAAGCAGACAATGAGAAACTCAAAAAGGAACAACAAGAACAACATGAAATAAATGAAGTACTACTACATAGCATAGTAACAAAGAAGAGCTCGAAGGATAATAACGAGGAAGAAGAGGTCAGCAAAAGGGCCTCCAAAAATTCTGGTCCTGAAGGAGAAAAGGGGGATAGCTCTTTCGAGGGTACACCATCAACAGAAGCTAAAAAAACCATAGGAAGAAAAATAAATTAGGTGGACCATCTTGAGGGAGACTTTAAGAAAATCAAACCATCCACCTTTGACGGGGAATCCAAGACATGAGAGGAGGTTGAAGCATGGTTACTAGACACAAAAAAGTATTTCCATATCTACAACTATTCCAACAATATGAAGGTCAGATTGGCCATCTATAACCTAAAAGGAAAAGAAAGCATATGGTGGCAAGACTTGAAGTTGGCCAAGGGCCTAAAGGAAAAATAGATGTAGTGGTTGGATTTTAAGAAATAATTTAAGAAACAATATTTATCTAAAATTTACTATGAAAGAAAAACCAAAGAGTTTTATGAGCTACAACTCGGTCAAATGACTATGGATGACCTGATAAAAAAATTCCTAGAATTATTAAAGTTCATTCTCTATATCCAGGAGGAAAAAATAAAAATCCAACGGTTCCTAAGTTGTTTACCATAGTCCTATAAGGACAGAATCGAGTTCGATAACCCCAAGTCCTTAAGTGAAGTTTTCAGGAAGCCCAAATGTGTTACGACCAATACAAACAATGGTTGGAATTTCCCAAGGATTGGAAAGACAAGAAACAATACTAAATGAACCAACGGAAGAAGGGATATCAGCCAACCCCTTTTTCGAATGTAGCAAGGAGCTTTCCAAGGAAATATTTTCACTCCAATAACCAAAACACCCAAGGAGGTGGTAAACCAGTTAATCTGGGAACAAATAAGTTTGGGGAGAACCCCAGAGAACCATTAAAATGCAGGGAATGTGGAGAACCTCACTTAAGGATGAACTGTCCATGTTTAAGTTCTTCATCCAAGACTATGGTTCACAACCTACAAGAAGCCTCTACAATGGGAGATGTGGGCAAAAGATTACATAGGATCAATGCAACCATTGATGGCCGACAAGCTGATCACCAGTCCACTATAGTGTAGGTTGAAGGTAAAGTTAACAATAATCGTGTTTTTGTTTTAATTGATCCAGGAGCTACTTTGATTTATGTTGATCCTAGTGTAGTGGATTCAAATAAACTTAAGAAAATAATACATGAAAAATATTGGCTAGTACAACTAGGAACAAGAACAGAAAATAAAGTATTTGATTTCATTTCTGACTATGAGTTCAGTTTAGGTGGTCAAAACACAAAGATAAATCTGAATATTCTACCGTTAGGGTCTTATGATATAATTATTAGAATGGACTGGTTAGAGAGGCATACAGAAATTTTAGATTGTTATGAAAAATCACTCAATTACAAATATGAAAATGACAGTGTTATGATAGTACAAGGCATATGAAAACTAGTCTCAATTATGCAGATTTCAGCAATGTAGTTTAAGAAGTGCATGAGAAAATGTTGTCATATTTATGATATCCAAGTGACAAATATATTGGAAAAATAAAATAAACCTAGCCTATAAGATTTTTTCATCTTGCATGATTTTAGAAATGTGTTTGTCAATGACATACCTGGACTGCCCCAAGGAGAGAGATATACTTTTCTATCGATCTGATGCCTGGTTCAACTCCTATATATAAGGCGCCCTATTGAATGAGTTTTCTCGAATTAACAGAATTAAGGATTCAACTACATGAAATGTTGGACAAGGAATACATCAAGCCAAGTGTCTCACCATGGGGAGAACTAGTCCTTTTTGTTAAAAAGAAATATGAAACTCTAATCTTATGCATTGATTACAGACAGTTAAAGAAAATGATTGTTAAGAACAAATACCCCTTACCTAGAATCAATGATATGTTTGATCAAGCAGGTGGGGAAAATATGTTTTCTAAATTGGATTTAAGATCCGTTAATGAGCAAGTTATAATAAAAGATGAAGACATAAGTAAAACAAAATTCAGAATGAATATGGACATTACGAATTTGTTGTTATAGTGTTTGGTCTCAGTAACGCACCAACAATATTTATGTTTTTAATGAATAACATTTTCAGTCAGTACTTGGATAAGTTTGTTTTGGTATTTATTGACGATATCCTAGTGTATTCTAAAACAAAAGAAGAACATGACGAACAACCAAGGATAGTATTGAAAACTCTAAGAAAACACAAATTGTATGTTAAATTCGACAAATGTGACTTTTATCAAAAGAAAATATAGGACCTAGGACATGTAATATCTGAAGAAGGTATTGTAGTCGAACCAGAGAAAATAAGAGATCATGGAATGGCCTATCCCTAAGGACGTAGCGGACATTCAGTTAATCATGGGAATCACCAAATACTACTGCATATTTATAGAGGGATTCTCTAAGATTGAATACCTTATCACATATTTACAAAAGAAGGGAACCAAGTTTAATTGGTCACAAAAATGTTAGGACAATTTTAATAAGTTAAATGGATTATTAACAACCGCACCCATTTTAAGGGTAGCAGACCCAGATAAAGACTTCATAGTCTATGTGGATGCAAGAAAAGAAGGTTTGGAAGGTGTCCTAACTCAAGAAGGGCACGTTATTTTTTATGACTCCCGAAAACTAAAAGAGCACCAACGAAACTACGTCACTCACGACTTAGAGTTAGAAACTATCATCCATGCATTAAAGATGTGGCGACACTATATAATCGACAAAAAATTTCTATTGTTGACTAATAACAGTGGTGTGAAATTTGTTTTAGTCAACCATACCTTAATGAAAACCAAGCAAGATGGTCGGCCTTCTTGAGCAAATTCGACTTCGAGGTAAGAAATTTCAAGGGTAAGGAAAACAAACTGGCAGATGCATTAAGTAGAATAATTCATGGGTTGTTTGATATGAACATTAGAAGGGATGAAATCAACATTGAGAAAAGGAAAAAGGATGCAAGTAATAATGATGAAAATTACATTAAAACAGTGGCAAATTTACAAAATAATGAAGAAAAATTAGATAGAATAGATCTGATTTTGGAGAGAAATGGTCTACTAAGATTTAAAAAAAGATTAAACATACCATATTATGCTAAATTAAAGTTAACAATTTTGAATGAAGTACACAAAAAACCATATTTTGGTCATCTAGGATACCAGAAAACGGTAACAACAATAAGGAAGTTATTTTATTGGCCTAATATGAAGGGAAAGACAACATAATACTTATCTAAGTGTCAATATTGTCAACAGGTGAAAGATGAACACCAGCACCCATCCGACCAGTGTCAGCCTCTACCTGTGCCAAAATGGAAATGGGAAACTATATCACTAGATTTTATGATAGGTTTTTCTAGAACTCAAAAACAAAATGATTCAATTATGGTAGTAATTGATAATATTAGCAAGTTTGCACACTTTATTGTTGTAAAGTCTACTTATAATGATATTAACATCGCTGAAATATTCATTAAAGAAATTTTTAGACTGCATGGTATTCCTAAAATGGTGATTTCAGATAGAGACGTAAAATTTACCTCTATGTTTTGGAAAGAATTGTTTGCAGGGTTGAGTACTAACTTGAATCTCAGCACATAATACCATCCACAAATAGATGGGAAGACTGAACGAACAAACCAAATAGTGGAAAATATGAATTTGGAATTTGATTATTTGTAATTAATTATTTGTGATTGTTGGGCAAAGATTTGATTTTCCCAACTAACTCTTTGAGTGTGACACATGTAAAAGACAAATATTTTAATATATTAATTGATGAAGGAAAAATGGAACAACCAGGGTGAAAACAATTGACCATGACTCCATGAGTGGGGAATGTTCTTGAGTTACCTCAGGGATGAATTTTACAAGTGGAAAATGAGGAATTTGACCACTAGCAGCCAAATCAGGGATTTGTAGAGCTGCGAAAATTCCCAAGGAGGGAAAAAGACTTAGGCATAGGATGCTCATGATATAAAACATATGGGAGGAGGTAGGAAATTTCTTAGTATGTTGGATAAAGGATATCAATTTTTTTTTATGAACACTGTCTAGTGTGAGGAAACGGGATTTTCTAATCTGAAAAGAGGATTGTAGCAAAATAGGATGATTGGAATTCACCTTTATGGACTCATGGTCAGGCTACCTTGTGAACGGAGAAAGTAATTTGGTTGTTTTGTTCTACGGTTGGGTGGAACTTGGTTGTTCCATTTGTGTTCCAACATCTTATTCAGATATGTACATCTACTTGTTTCCTTGTTGATTGTTTTTTTAATTATTAGCTTACAAAATGTAATGGTTATATGATAATTATCTTACAGGTTGATTTTATTCATTGAGTAAAGATAATAAAGATATTGTGAGTTTTACGGCTAATGAAGTTGAGTTATACATGCATAGATAGTAATATATGTATATGATTGACTAGGAATAAAGAATGTTAGAACTGTTGTTTGTGTTCTGGAAACTTTACAAGTGAATACATGCTTCAATAGAGGATAATTGTGTGTATTTCCATGTATCCATATAGATAATATTGTGTACATAGATATACATGCAGAATACCATATCAATATTTGTAAAGGTACCATAGAACAAATATAAATCAAATAAAAATCCTCCCTTTTTGAAAAGAAATTACATCCTATATATGTGATGGTCCATAGACAATTAGAGATTCAATATTCTACATATTACATGATATCATAGATGTTTTAAATTGTGGAATCATATTCAAAATGGGGTTTCCTTTACAATTATTTTATTCCATTAAAGAATTAAAATACAAATAATTGGTTTATCCATGAAACCCTGACTCAAAGTTATCACAGTAGAGTACCCTAGGGTAAGGACCCTGTACCATTAATAAACATAACCTAAGAAGTTTTAAATTAAATGTCGATATTTGAAACTTGAATACCTTTTGAGTAAGACGATCACTTGGATCCCTTTTCCCTCGGAGTGATTAATCCTACAAGGGGAAAATCAACAGATTTAGTAAACTGTGTTAAAGTAATCAAACGAAACTAAATATTAAAGATTTAGAAATTGAATAGTACTTAGCTTATAGCTGGCGTGGATGCAATTCCCCACTGGCGTTGGAGAAATGGTTTGTCCATAGTCCGAAGGGGAGGAGTGGACCCATAAATGATTGATGGGTACCGTCGCAAGGAAAACATTGTCCCGTCATTAGTTTTGTAAACGAAAGGAATCTAACTGAATGCTCCAAAATGTAAACAAGTAATTAAAACAGTGCTAAACATTTAGTATTTTTCATAACCAGAAAAATAAATTTCACACAGTATAGTCGCATGTCCCACAGAGGCATATCCTTCCCAATTCGTGACTACATACAAAGTTGCGGAACATTTCTTCCATAAATATTAAAACTTACAAGTTGCTAATAAAAAACTCATACAAGAACACAAGTGTAAACTTAACTTAAATTATGCATTACGAACCTACTATAATATTCATTTCCATCAAAGATAGTCTATCCAATAGAAGAGAATTAGACGAGCTTGTGGAGATACTTCTTTTCACTATTTTCGTTTATGCAAGAGAAGTACATATATATGAGTTTAAACACAGATTTCAAGAACATAGGACTTAGGGAGAATATAATATAAACATAAATAAAGTATGAATTATGTTGGAACTTATACACAATGGAAAACTTACGACTTTAACAATTCATGTATAAGTATGTGAAACATGCATAGATTAAGAGGAAAGTCTCACAAGCCAGTTACTAAATTTTACACATGGTTATGAAAACCATATTGTATACACAGGGAACATTTTACGAATATACATAGTAAATTGAAGGTGAAATAAATTACAGTAAGTCCTGGGATGTGTATTCTTAGTTAAAGAGCTGATAGTTTGGGGACTCTTCCCATCGTTCCTTTTTACGAATCAAGGAGATATATCACATAATAAATATGGAATAATAATGTATAGTTTATACCTACAGTGAACACCATAAGAAAAATTTAAAAGTTACTGTAGAAACCCATAAAATATTTAACCATAGGATTCTCAGGCGATAGGTATGTCGTCAACAACTTAGAACAAAAATACAAGCATAAATGATAAGGAAAAGATCAAGGTCACCATCTAAATTATTGCCGACAAAACCCTTGATATTATTATGGGAACAATTATTGAACCAGAAGGCTAAATCACCTGTATAAACTTTAGAGTCCCAAATGAAAACCATGTGTTATCACATAAACTTGTCAAAGCCTTGGGGGTTTTTGGTTTCTACCCAGGTTTGGATTTTTGCTTGTTTCTCCTCCTTTTGTAGACCCAATCACAAGGTTTTTCCTTTGGCTTATAGTTTTCTTCTTTTATTTTCCTAAGAGGTGTCAACCCTAAGCCTTTCAATTTTCTCTGAGGTCGATCACTTCTCTCTCCTTGTCTCTATCACTACCCATTTTGCATTTCCTAGCCCTCAGCCAGTCATCCAAGTATTTGTTTGCAGGGGCTACATACATAAGCACAACTGCAACACTTAGATCAGTCTGATATGGACTAAAATCAAGCGAGAAAGTAATATCATCTTTCAATGGTGTAGATCCACAAGGAAGATCAGAGCGACGATCATCGGGCGGTCAAGATCACAGAGTTACATGAAGTATAGCATCAGAGAGAGTTCTGAAATCACAAGGCCATCCTAGTTGTTGATCCTGGGAAGGACACATGGTGCAAGATTAGCATTTTGCTAACTCACAGAATGGAGAATTCAAAGGGAAGAGTCATGAGGACTAGAAAAATGAGAAGTTACGAAATGATCTGGGCCATCTATTTCATAAGAAAATGTGGTGTAGGATAAGTGTAGAAAATATTTTTGGGAAAGATGAGGTGAAAAGTGTCGATGGATGAGGTCCTGAAATGATGAAATGATATGGGTCGTCTGATGCAAAGAGATGAGTGTCACCCAATCCGAGAAATCACGATTTTGTGACTTAGAGATTTTAACATGGAAATAGAGTGCGAACTCGCAAAACACGAAATCTTGAAATGCCTCGAAATTAGGCCCATGATCACAGCCTGTAGTCATATGGAAGCAGAGTCATAAATAAAGGGAAATCACCTATCATGTAGTGGGTGACTGAGCTTGTTCAATGAAATTCTCCTAGCCGTCAAGATCAAAGAAAATCCAACCGTCGATCCAGATGGGTCATTTCTCAGGATCAAACATCGAGATATTTGAAATCAAGGGGAGTGAAAACTCCCGAAATGAGAAATCCCAAGATTTCATATGGATAAGAACAAGGTCACGGCCCGCAGTCGCATGGGGCAAGAGAATGGAGCCGAAAAAATGATCGAAGCACCCATCTTGGTCGCAATTGAGGATCTGCATGGTTTGAATATGCCAAGAACAATTGGGAGGAGTCATGGACATCTCCTGGAGCATTCATGGGTGTCATGATCCATCCCTATCCTGATGCAGGTAGTTAATGGAAATGGTGAAGGTGGTTGAAACCTCGTCTTACCCCATAAATGGAAAGCATGGAAAGACATCGGTGTAGGAAGACTCTCACCCAAAAGTTATCCTGTCAACAGATTCCCCTACAAATCCCATATTTGTCTGAGATCGTGTCTGATAGAAGAATGCAAGTGCGGACTAACAGAAGAAGATGCATACGCAAAGCTTTTATTGTAGTGACTAGGTCACATTCTTGGTGGTGGCAACTATTCTATGTATAAATACTCAATTTTGATATTTTTTTATGGTCGATGGTTGAGCTAAGCTCTCATATTATAATGTTTTAATGAATCCTCTGGTTATTTGGTTGTGTTGCCATTTGATACTTCTTGTTTAATGATATTCATCTTTCTTATCATCTCTTTTTCTCTTGATATTGAAAACTTGGGCATGGGTGATCCAGTCGATTTGTTTTGATTGTATTGTAATGTATGTTTGATTGCAATATTTTTATGACATTTTCAGTTTCCTAAAGTTTTGGGTCCAAGAATATCTTGCATTTGAAGATTTTCTTCCTTAGGATGCTGGAAGACCCGATGTCCTTAGAAGACCTCTAAATTTCCTCGTCAGTTCTTCCCCATATTCACCCTTTACTACAAATTATTGACTGAAGTTAGATCACTACCTCATCTGCTTATGCATGCCAACCCAGTTTTTGTGTTGAAGTGATATAATCCCGAGACTGCGTCCATTAGACCATCCTTAAATTTAATCGTTGTGACATAAAAAGTGATGGGTATTGGTCCTACCTCTGCCGCAATCTAGAAGTGAATTCTAGTGCTAACATTTATGGCGTCGTTGTTGGGGACGAATTGAATATTTTCCCTGGGATTGAACGATAAAGCATACTAGTTCTGAAAGTGCATCAAAACAAAGTACATTGAATATTTCTATTGTGCACTTGGAAATTCCATTGATGTGAATCCAATGGCAACTCCACTATTTCAACTGTGGATTCTAGGGGAAAACACATAAGGTCTACTCCAGAGTTTCCTCTAGCAACACCTGAATTTCACCTAGATAAAATTATCAGAAAGGGAAAACCCCTTCGAGAAATTAGTTCTATTGCTGAACTAGGTATTTCTGATCATTTTCATTATCCTCTTGTAGAAACTCCGATATCTTCTTCTCGTTTTCCTATTATATCATATGTTGGTGTTTCCCGAAGTTTAAAGTTTGGGAGTGTTCCTGTTGAGTTTTATCCTCCTCGTTGTGGATTGAAAGGAGAAATATTTGTCACTCCTTTTTCCCCTAAGTTTGTACCTTGGTCTAGACCCTAGACCTTGGAAGATTTTCCCACTCCAAGTTTTATTACTCCTCCTCCTATTAGAGTTACTGATTTTGAAGAAAGGGAAACCTTTGTTCCCTCTAGCTCTGTAGCCTTTTCTCCAAATCCTCTGTTGTTTCATTTTCCTCCCGGAAGCTTAGTTCTAGTCTCCCTTGCTTGAACCCATTCCTCCCTATTTCTCCTCCACCTATCACTCCAATGGAAGGAGATAATCCCCCTAGAAATAGAATGGAATCTATAGTAGTTGCCAGATATGCCCCTCTCATTTTTCCTCAGCCTCTTAATGCCCTCCCAGCTGGTGGATACCTTAAGCAGCTTCATAGGTTCATGGGGGAGGGAGATATCACTGCATAGGAGTACCTTGCATCTTTCTATTGTTATGCTGACAATTATGTCATAGTAAATGAAGATGTGTGGATGAGGATTTTTGTCCAAAGTCTTGATGGAGAATCCAGAAAGTGGTTTAGGGCCCTGACTGTTGGATCCATTAATGGGATTGAGACTTTAGATGATACATTCTTGACACAGTGGGGTGATAAAAACGACTTCATGTATTATATCATAGAGTTTGGGTCCCTAAAGATAAAAAATGGAGAGTCTGTCTCTTACTTCTCCAAAAGATTCAACAAAATGTACAATAAGATCCCTCCTGAGATAAAGCCTACATAAGCCTCTACCAAAATTACCTATGCTAGTGATTTTGACCCTGACTTCTGCCTCCTTTTAAGAGAGAAAAGAGCTACCTCCTTGGCTCATATGCAATATGCATCCTTGGATGTAGAGTCTAACGTATTGGTAGTTGACCAACTCAGAAATAAGTCTGACAGAGACAAAGGAAGGGGAAGAGTTGAAGCCTCAACCTCTAGTTCCTCTGCCTCCCCCACTCAAATGGACGAAGTAACCAAGTTACTAAAATTGATTTTATCCACAATGGAAAGGTTGGAATTAGAAGGGAAGAAGACATACAAAAATCCTCAAAATGTTGATAACAGAGGCAACTTCAGTAGGATGGGCAACAATGCTCCTTATGTTATACAAAGAGAACCTCAGAACATAGATAGGGATGATCAGAAAATTCAGACCCCTCTTCAAAACAACCTTGTTGCAGATGGTGATGGAGAGGAAGAAGACCTTGGCCCAAATTAAACGAGGATTCTTTCATGGATATCAAATTAAACGAGCTAAGTAAGGGGTATAAGGCCAACGACAACCCAAAAAAATACAATATTAGGTTTAAGAAGAAAGAATGGAAGTCTGACATCCCTGATCATCCTTCCAGAGTAGATAATTATGCTAATGATGCAGCAAACAGGAGAAAGGAAATGAAAGCTCACAATCCCTCATGAGTAGCCAAAATTCATGTCCCAGAAGTGAGATAAATTCTGAAAACCCCTTTCTCCTTTAACTTCGAGCATGAAATTCAAAAAATCAGGATCCCTGTGCCCCTTTCAAAGCTATTCAAGCATGAAGATTTCAAAAACTCCTTCTCTAAGTTGTTGCAGTCTGATCCATCTTACCATCCCACAGACTCAACGAATATCTAATATGCAAATCCAACAATCATCTTAGGTACTATGGTAGAAGATAGATATGATTCATCCCCTCCCTTCTATACGTCACTAAACATACATGATAAGGAACTACATAATTGTTTGATGGATTCAGGGGCCTCTCATAATCTTATTCCCAAAACTGTCATGGAAGAACTAGGACTAGAAATCACAAAAGCATACCATGACTTGTATTTCTTTGATTCCAGGAAAGCACAATGTCTTGGGGTCTGTTATAACCCTAAATTGCACCACACATGCTTACCTAGCATCAGGCCAACTCATATACCTTCTTTGCCAAAAACTATTGAACAACTCTTCTAAAAACTCCATTTTTAAAAGTACACACTAGCTGGCCCACTACAACCCGCATGTATCTACAGTGTCCATGCTAGCACGCCCACTACATCCTGCGTGTACCTTCAAAATCATGAAAAAAGGAAAGTTGTCGACGACACAAAAAGCTATGCATGAGTTAACTGAAACTCCCGGCAATGCATGGCCGAGGGTTCGTCCAAAACCCTAGCTCCTTCTAGCCTATAAAAGAAGGGGTAGGGTACGATTTGGAGGAGGAAAAAATATAGTGAAGAAACGTTGCCCATTTACGTAATCCATTGTCCCAACCCTTTAGAATTTCCTTATGCCAAAGGAGATTTAATGCAAAGCAGTTGAAGGACAGAAGAAGAGGAGCCCAGGATCAGGTTCAAGGAGTGGTGGCCGGTCTCAGCTTTTTTGTAAGTTGATTCAATTTCAGTAATAAAAATAATACTTTTCCCATCCCAATGCATGAATTGTCTATGGTTTGATTAATTTATGCTTGATTTTTAACCCTTGAGTATAGAAGTAGCATGCTTGCATAGTTGTTGTTTGTCTTGAGTGCAGGTCATCTGTGGAAGGAGAAACACAAGCAAGTAATCAAAGAGCAAAGAAGGATATACATCGAACACTGATAATAAGGTTGGTGGTCCTTTTTCATGCATTTACTGTGAAAAAGGGGTTTAAATCTTGGGTTGTAGGTAAAAAAGTAGTTTCTATTCGGTCAAAATCTGCATGCAAGTTTGACCCTAGTTTGCTAGTCCGTAGGGTGTTTTTCCCAACAACAGAATTGGTGACTGTATTGGGGAGAATACTCTTTGGGGTTTCTGGATTTATTTGAGCTTTTGGGTAGTTTAAAGATTAGGTTTTTCTGTTTTTTCTTTGCCTGTCTTTTTTTGTAAGGTCTGAGCTAGCAGGGAGTCTGGTTTTCCATACCAGCTTTCCCTGAATTTTGCTTGACTATAGTTTTCGGGACACATAGAGGTACATGCGGCCTACAAAAGGCCTGCACATGTGTACCCGCGCCCTATCCTCTTACAGACCGCGTGTGAACACTAGCTGTAGAGATAATCGTAGCGTGTAGGAATTTAGAGAACCTTAGAGGCAGTCCTCCTCTTCCCTGTCATAATTACACATTCTTAGGGGGTTTTCTGGAATCCTGTCTGAGTCTTGTTGGTTCATAGTCCTATCTCAGATTGCATTTTTTCTCATTATTATTGCTTACATTATTTGTCTTTTCTGTTAGAAAGAGCATCCAAGCCTTGAAGGGACCCTGGTTATCAATACCAGAGGCCTCTTCCTAGTCTGGACTGCCCGTTTTCATTTTTTTTCTTAGAATTCAGATATACATGTGGTCTGTACAAGGTCAGACCGCATGTACACGCTTATTGTCTCTGTTCAGCACGCGTTTGCACGCGTACTGTTTTAGTGACAGTCGCGTGCTTGGATAGGCTACTTTTTGTTCAGGGTGGGGCAGTCATCCCCTCCTTTGATGAGATGTAGTCATCTCAGGTGTTTGAGTCTAGGTTTGAACAATCAGTAGGTTAGGTCATCTTACCCTTAGCTTGTTTTCTCTCAATTAATAGTTGACAAAAAATAAAAATAAAAATTGTGGTTTTTAGACAAGCATGAGAGTCTTTGTTTTTTGTTTTTTATTGCCATTGTGTGATTCTTTACTCCGATTCTTTGCGATCTGTGCTTTAAGCCAGAATATTTTTTTCTTGGTTTTGTGCTTGTCGATATTTTCCCTTTGTTGCTTTACTAGCACTTCAATAAAAATAAAAAAAATCTCTTTTCATTTTCTTCTTTGGTTGAAAGGTGTGTTTTTGCATCATTAGCTAGGGAAAAGTCTTTTGTTTTGTAAGTTTTTGCAGTCCACTTAGATAATAAGTAGCTCGTAGTCGAGCGAAATTCCTTTAAGTTTGTTGTATAAAATCTTAGAAAAATTAAAAAACAAAAAGAAATCTTTCTTTGTGAAAAGTTGTTGAAATTTTGCATTTAATAAAATTCTTTTGTTTCCATCTTTTTTCATTCTTTTTCTCTTTCATCTTTACACATCATCAATTTCACCCTCATACCCCTTGACATAAGATAAATCCATAAAAGTGACGCTAATTTTAAAAATCTACTAGACTTTTATGTTTGTAGGGTTCACAAACTAGTTCAGGACTAGGGCCTTGGATTAGGTTGGAGAGGAAACTCTCCAAGGCCATTCAAAACCAAACATTAGAGTCTGAGATAGGGAGTGTCTAAGTCCAATTTCGTGGAAGTTATCTGGGACCCCCCTCTAACACAGGGGATAAACACGAGGTCGCGTGCGGAAAGGTAGCGGAGATAAGCCCTCCAAAGCCAGACCAATCGTAGTGGAGAACACATATAGAGGGCTTGTTTTGGGATTCTGTCGTTTGCATTTTCCACGGGGCTTCGTGGGTCTCGAATCCATTCGAGGTCCTCATTTGTCTTTTGGACCATTTTATCTTGATACCCTTGATAGGTTTCGAGCTTGATACCCTGCTCATTGTGGTCTACCCAACTTTCGACTGTACCTGCCTGGTGACTGTTTGCGTGCTGGAAACCTAGTTGCCAATATTTTTAGGGACATACATGGGTGACTGCGGGGGTATACCGCAGTACCTAGGATATACATCGGGCCACGCTTTGTAGAGTATACCCAGAGGGTGCTTCCGTATTCGAGTTGCACTTGCACCGGTAAGTTTCTCTATTGTTGGTTGTTGTAACTGTTCTTCCAAATAATTTAGTGATTGCTTGTCTTATCTCATAGGGGATTCTTTTTAGTGTGTGTTACTTTTGAACGTTTAGAATACCTTAGCGTGTCTTGGATATTCTCACATAGTGGATGATCCTAAGCTCCGCCAGTCACGAAGGCTTCTTGGCCTATCGCTGGTTACACTGGAGCCACCCCCGCCACCATTAAGGCGGAAGCTAGACCAACAAGGGTCTTTTGAAGCAACTGGGTTACAAACATTTGTGCCTGAACAACTCCCGAAGGAATCAACCGCCAATCTTGGCTCGATTGAAACCCTGACCATTGATTTCTTGGCACTTTTTATTGTACCGATCCAATTTCACGAATGTCAATCAGTGCGTCACACAGCTATGGAAACAAACGTTGTTACTTCTTTTGGGAATTCTTCAATTCCCACCACAGTTTCTACCATGGGAGAGTCATCTCCTAACTTACCGTCGTTGGTCCGAGCCACCATGGTCTCTGCCGCAACTACGTCACATAGTGGACCGAACCCGTCTATGGCGGTGGCCACAAACCCCTTCACACCTAGTGCGACAAGCCCTCCGTTCTCATACGGTATGCCTAGTTCGGTTACAAGTCCTACACTAACCTACTCCACTTTACAGACTTTGGGTCTGGGGGCAGGGAGCTCTAACGCTCCTCTGCAAGGTCAAATTGGGGGCACTCCTGTCCCTTTTAATGATTTTCCTTACGCAAGAGGTCATATCCCTCCTTCGTCCCCTTTGCTTGGTGGTCCGCATCGACAGTCCATCGGGCAACCTACACACACTAGTTTATTTGGAGCAGGGAGTCAAGGAACACCTGCAAATAGTATGTCGGTAGGTTCGACACCATTTTCTTGGAACAAGACGTTTGGTAACAACACTTTCTCATCAACCACTTTCCCGTCTGGGGGAAATCCCATTTTTCGACAATCTACTCCTACGCAGGGTACTATTCATGCACAGGGGGCACATATAGAAGGACCTTGGAACTCAGGACAAGGATCCGTTCCCTCCTATGGAATGTCGTTCTGGGGTAATTCTTTCCATAGTCAATGGAACCCTGGACATAATACTATGCCTCTCCCATCAGGACCAACATGGGGTAATCCTTCCCAAAGTCCTTTGAACACGATGCATGCCCAACACTCTATGTCCTTTATGGGAAATCAGCCAATGATGTCTCCACAGATGAAAAATCCTTACGCTGGTCAGGGCCATGGTTTGTACCATAATCCGGGCCAACAACCAAACTTTTCCTGGCAACCTGGTGCCAGTCAAACTCC
>SNQJ01S0029877.1:90662-109016 GCA_010110895.2 Picea sitchensis
ACCACTGTTGCTACCACAGGAGAGTCATCTCCTAATCTACCATCATCGGTCTGAGCCACCATGGTCTCGGTCGCAACTACATCGCATAGTGGACCGAACCCATCTATGGCGACGGCCACAACCCCCTTCACACCTAGTGTGACAGGCCCTCCATTCTCATACGGTATGCCTAGTTCGGGTACAAGTCCTGCACTAACCTACTCCACTTTATAGACTTTGAGTCTGGGGGCAGGGAGATCTAACGCTCCTATGCAAGGTCAACTTGGGGGCACTCCTGTCCCTTTTAATTCTTTTCCTTACACAGGAGGTCATATTCCTCCGTCATCCCCTTCGCTTGGTGGTCCGAATCAGCAGTTCGCCGGGCAGCCTACACACACTAGTTTATTTGGAGCGGGGAGTCAAGGAACACCTGCGCACAGTATGTCGGTGGGTTCAACACCGCTTTCTTGGAACGAGATGTTTGGTAACAACACTTTCTCATCTGCTGCTTTTCTGTCTGGGGGAAACCCCATTTTTGGAAAATCCACTCCTGCGCAGGGTACTATTCCTGCACAGGGGGCACACATAGCAGGACCTTGGAACTCATGACAAGGATCCGTTCCCTCCTCTAGAATTTTGTTATGGGGTAATTATTTCCATAATCAATGGAACCCTGGACAGACTACTATGCCTCTCCCATCAGGATCGACATGGGGTAATCCTTCCCAAAGTCCTTCGAACAAGATGCATGCCCAACACTCTATGTCCTTTATGGGAAATTAGCCGATGATGTCTCCACAGATGCAAAATCCTTACGTTGGTCAGGGCCATGGTTTCTACCAGAATCCAGGCCAGCAGCCAAACTTTTCCTGGCAACCTGGTGCCATTCAAACTCCAAGACCCTTTTTCCCAGGTTATCAACAACAACCCAAACTACCATTCCTGGCGACGTTACACTTTCCAGATTTGACAAGGTTGTTAAATGATCCTATTTGTCACGATCCACGTTGGCCTCCTATGCCGACAAAGTTGCCTTCAGACATTCCAAAGTTTGAGGCCAAGCCTAATGAATATCCAGGTGATCATGTGACTATGTTTCATCTTTGGTGTTCATCTAACTCCTTGAAAGATGACTCTGTACAGTTGTGATTGTTTCAACGTACTCTTATCGGGAGTGCCGCGAAATGGTACATTGAGCTCGATCACTCAAGTTACTCTTCTTTTGGTGAACTGGCGATGGCCTTCCTTAACCATTTCCAGTTACCTATGAGATACGACGCTGGCACAAAGTTGCTGACCAATTTTGAACAGATGACAGCAGACCATATCTCTGATCATATCCGAGAATGGAGACGTCGGAAGAGTCTAATCAAAGTACCAGTCCCACCAGCATTCTTGCTTGAGTGGTTCCTTAAGTCTTTGGTCCCACAGTTATCCAAAGATGTCGCAACCTCCATAGTTTTCTCCGAAGAAGATTCCATCATGAGGGCTCAACAGTTCGAGCTCATCTATTCTCAGTCTGGTTTATTATACAACATCTTGCCAGATGTGCCACGTTCGATAATAGATAAAACTAGACAAAGAGATGGACCACATGCCAATGGTATTGTTGGTTCAGTACAAACTAAGCCCATTGAGCAATTGACAAAACAGTTGCAACAGTTATCCATACAACACACAGCGGCCAACCAAACTACTGCTTTGGTTGCTCCCCCTACCCAAACATTGGAAGTACACACCGTGCAGTCGACTAACCCAAAGGCCACCCAGTAGCCTGAAGGGAAGAAAAAACAACGAAATAAGAGTAAGGGGGATAAAAAACCCACTGATAATGCTGGCGGGGACAACACAAAAAAACGGAAGACGAGGTATCCATGCAAATTGTTCGCGGAGGACCACCCGACCCATCTTTTTCCTCGACTTGCAGAGGCCCAAAAGTTTGTCACACAGCAACAACAAGCAGTTTTGACTAATCCCTTTCAACATGGACAAAATCTAACTCAAGCCTCTACAAGCATAGAAGGGGGCAGCCAAGAAACCTGCCCTCCTCCAAATAATCCCTCATCCGCGAACGTATATATGGTTAGGGGTGATGCTTTCATAACGAGTAGAGCGCACGACTATAGTAAACCAAGTGCTTCTAAGAAGGTTAAAGAAGTTGATCTCCCATCTTTTCCTCTACAGATTGAGAAGGCGTTGGGAGAAACAATGACACGCATTCCAAAGGGTGCATTTAAAAAAGCTTCTCACAACCCAAACACAAGGGTTGCCCAGAATTACTCTATGGTGGAGGATTTATCACAAACCCCTTGCGCCATGTCTGCTTTGGAGGTCCTCCAAAGCTGCCCTGCTCAGAGGAAAGCCTTGTTAACCGCTTTGGGCTCTAGTGAGACTTGTAATCTGGGCACCATCATGTTAGATACAACTGGCTTAAAACCCCGTCTTCCTTACCACATAGCATTTCAGATAGTAGTGGCTCATCCCACGAAAACTTTTACATGGAATATCTTCCGCACGGTGGTCGACGAGGGTGCCTCAACATGCGTTATGTCATTAGCATGTTGAAAGGCCATTGGCCAGCCCGCTTTGTCTCCATCACCTACTCTCCTCACTACTTTCGACGGTCATTCTTTCCAACCACATGGCATCATTCCTTCTTTCCCTGTGTAGTTAGGAGGGAAAATCATGTGTGTCGAAGTAGAGGTAGTCGACGCTCCCCTCGACTATAACCTCTTATTAGGATGGAGTTGGACTTATGCTATGCAAGATGTGGTTGCTACTGTTTTTCGAGTCTTGTTTTTTCCGCACGAGGGTCGGATAGTGACCATCGATCAACTGTCCTTCTCTAGACCTGACCCACCTTTGGGGGCATCCACGGTCCTGATGATTGATAATCCTCAACCAGGTGTCATTAACGTAGGGGTGGGTTTGTGCCCATCCTTGATGGGTACCTTCAATTTCCCACCTCCTCACGACGATATCAAATTTATATCTAATCACCATAAGGTTGAGATTTTTCAAGTTTCATCGTTCCGCATGACTTACTTTGAGGATCCTTGGATTCTTCCTTCTCCATCAGCCATGATGGATGAGATGGGGAACTCAGGCATGTCCATGCCCTTGTCTGTCACTAAGGTAGTATACTCTTTAGTCTAGCAAGCTTCATCTAACTCGGATCTTACTCCTGCACCAGAGTTCGATCCACTTCTAGAGCCTATTTGGGCTCAGGGTTCTCTCGCTAATGTCAATTTGTTAGACTTAGTCTTGCCTTCTAACGAAGAAGTAATCGAAGCAATGACTAGTATGGACAAACCTTGGGAGGATCTTCATCACAGATCATATTTTATCCTAGAATTAAGCCAAATCAAAGCAGGAGAATTCACCGTTACCATGATGGGAGATCAACCATGTCCTATTAATCTCTTAGCTACGCAAGAAATTTATGCTGAGGGAAATATGGTGACTATCGCTGAAACCATACCCATCAACATATCCTAAAACCCTGGCATCATGGAGAATGTCTTCGTCGAAGCGGATTGCTCCCCCGAAGAGATTCAAATTTACATGGATCTTTTCAAAGAAATTTGCGACGTTTTTGCCTGGTCTTATGAGGAAATGCTAGGTATCAATATGAAAATAGTTGAACATGAAATCACAACGTATCCTGATGCCAAGCCTGTTTGACAAAAAATTCGTCTAGTCAATCCCAAGAAAGCAGCAGCCATCAAGATTGAGGTTGAGAAATTGTTAAAGGCAGGTTTTATTTATCCTATCCATTTGACTCAATGGGTGTCCAATCCTGTGCCGGTCAATAAAAAACAAGGCACGATTCATGCATGTACCGATTTCCATGATTTGAACAAGGCATGTCCCAAAGATAATTTTCCAACACCATTCATTGACCAGATCATTGATGAATGTGCCGGTTGTGAAGCCTTTTCATTCATGGATGGTTTTTCGAGATATAATCAAATCCAAATCAAACCCGAAGACCAACATAAAACGACATTCATTTGTCCGTGGGGTACATTCGCATATCATAAGATGCCTTTTGGCCTTAAAAATGTTGGAGACACGTTCCAGCATGCCATGTCTTTTTCTTTTCATGACCTCAAGCATATATTCGAGGCCTATCTAAATGATTTAGCATCATGCTCTCGCAAGAGAACGGATCATCCCACACACCTTAGACTAATCTTCGAACGTTGTCGCTACTTTAGGATTCACTTGAATCCAAACAAGTGTATCTTCTGCGTAATGTCAGGACGATTGTTAGGTTTTATCATATCAACAATAGGGATCATGGTCGATCCTCTTAAGGTGGAGGCAATAATCCAGTTTCCCCCCCCACGCACAATCTTACAACTTCATATTCTACAAGTCAAGGCAAACTTCTTACGACGCTTCATCGCCAACTATACCGAAATCACCAAGGGATTTATGCGTTTACTAAAGAAAGACGTCCATTTTTTATGGGATGAAGCCACTCAACGCTCTTTTGACGCATTAAAACACGCCCTCACAACCGCACCTCTGCTACGACCACCTAACTATAACAAAGATTTCTTATTATATATGGCTGTCGCAGAGTCAACCATTGGCGTGGTTTTAGTTCAGGAAGACGATTCGTTTTCAGAATATGTGATCTATTACCTGAGCCGAGGCCTCGTAGGACCGGAACTCAATTATTCACATATAGAAAAACTTGCGTTGGCAGTAGTTCATGCTGTTCAACGGTTCCATCACTATGTTCTGTTTCGCAAGACCACTGTCATTGCTGTCGTGAATCCATTCCAATACATGTTGACACGACGAGTTATAGGTGGAAAAATTAGTAGATGGATAGTCATCCTTCAAGAATTTGACTTAGACTTCATTTCAGCCAAGTCCAAGAAGTCATTGGTCTTCGCAGAGCTTATTTCGGAACTTCCGATTGAGTCAGGTGACGTTGTGCCTGAGGAATCACCTATCCAGGGGGATATGTTTTTTATTGCATCTACAGACCCCTGGTATGGAGATATACTTATCTATCTCCAGACTTTGAAATTCCCCACCTCAGCTTCTCGTGACGAGCGTCGGCGGATACACCATCAGGCTAAAAATTATCTCATACTCGATGATACGTTGTATCGGAGAGGTGTATACTGCATATTACGTCGATGTCTCACTCATGAGGAGGCCATCATAGTGCTCAATGATTTCCATACTGGAGCTTGTGGCGGTCATTTATCTGGGTTGGAAACAACCCAAAATATTTTACGAGCAGGTTACTTCTGGTCGACACTTATTAAAGATTGTATCGAATCAGTCAAGAAGTGTCATCCGTGCCAAATCTTCTCCCTAAAGATGAGGGCACATCCCGCTCCTATGTTTCCTGTCATCAAAGTTGGTCCCTTCACTAAGTGGGGGATTGATTACACTACATGCAACCCCCCATCAACAAGGGGGCACCGCTATATCATCATAGATGTCGACTACTTCACTAAGTGGGTTGAATCTATGCCAACGTTTAAAGATGATGGAGAGACTACAACTCTCTTCTTATTCAACCAGATCATAGCAAGGTTCGGCGTCCCGAGAGAGATTGTCACTAACCATGGCAGTCACTTTTAGAACCAAATGATGTTTGAATTAACATCAAATCTTGGGTTACGGCAGGAGCATTCATCACCTTACTACCCCCAAGCCAATGGGCAGGTGGAAGCTGTAAACAAAACGCTTAAGACTATTCTATAGTGAACTATCAACTCAGCCAAGTCAAATTGGAATTTGATGTTATACTCGGCATTATGGGCTTACCGAACATATATTAAGACTGCAACCGGTTTCTCACCTGTTCAACTCATTTACGGGATGGAGGCAGTCTTGCCCATCGAATGTCAAATCCCATCTCTAAAATTGGTAGTACATTTATTTCCAGACACTTCTCCGCTTGAAGAATGGTTAGTACACCTTGAGCAGCTCGATGAGCAGCGTCGCGATGTGGCCTTGGTCAACGAAGCTCACAAACATAAGGTCAAGTGTCAATATGATAGGTTCGTTCGTCCTTGGATTTTTTCTGAGGGCGACCTTGTCCTGGTCTATGACCAAGATAAGGACCCCCTGGGGGCAGGAAAGTTTAAACCCATGTGGTTCGGACCCTTCATTGTAAAAGAGGTAATAAAAAAGGGCGCTTATCGTTTGGTTGATTTTGAAGGGAATGCTTTGGCGGAGCCTAGAAATGGGCTCTACCTCAAGAAGTATTACTCATAGACATGTCATTGTGGGTCATTTTCTGTAACATATGTATAGTCTTTGTACTATTACTTTGTAAGTTTCTTTTAAGTGTTATGGATGTGTCATTGATGTTTTCTTTCATCAATATGGCAGATGTCAAGTGATTCCGAGGTGTTCGTTGGGTATGTAGACGGTGCTAGTCAGCACACGCGGAGGCTTGCCTCTGCAGCTTGGGTAATCTTTTCACCTCAGGGCCAGTTGTTATCTTCCGGAGGTATATGCTTAGGTGACACCACAAATAATGTCGTCAAGTATAGTGCAGTTATTGAGTTGCTTCGTGACGCCTTGTCATTGGGTATATCTCATCTCCGGGTCTATCTCGATGCTCAACTAGTTGTGTTGCATCTAAACAGAGTATACCGGGTTCATGATCCGACTTTACACCGACGTTTACTTAGGGTACGTCTCTTAGAATGAAACTTTGATTATATTACATATTTTCATGTTTCTAGGAGATTAAACCAAATTACAGATACTCTAGCTAATCAAATTTTAGATTGGCATCTTGCACACATATGAAAGAACATTGACATAAACATGTAAATACATTTTTGCACATAGAATCCATAAGACACAAAATATAAAAACCATATATAACATCATAAAAGAACCAGAGTACATAGATGGACGCAAGCGCCTAAAAAATGGGTAGTAACGAGTCACCGAGCTTATGCCCTCAAAAAATATATGCAAGAAGGTGCTCATGGCACATAAAAAGTCTAAGTAGGTTCAGGGCCTATGGTCCCTGTTATAATCATCCACAGCACGGGCTAAACGCCTAAACAATCGGACCCATGTCTGAGATGCCCCCACTACATGAGGTTGCATGGATGGTGGAAGGTCCTCTATCTCTGCCATCGGGACTATACGAGTGAGCACAGTGAAGTTATGCTCAACTCGTCTAAGGAATATCTCGGCCTCTCCGGCTGGGAGGTTCCCTGCTACTGCTGCTCCCCCAGCGGCGGCAGCCGCGGCCTCTGGTCGTGGAAAATGCCTATTTTGGGCATAATCGGTAGGTCGCATGGGTCCCACATCTGCATGCAACAAACGTTTATCCATCAAATACTCTGGCACACAAAAAAAATGATATATATAACAAAAAGACATAAAAATTACATATGCAAACAAAAAAACTACAAAGGTGGAGACTTACCCATCTCCCCTCACTCCTCACCAGGAGGCATGGGTATCTCAGGATCTCTAGAGAAATCTATCCTTGCATACGGGTAGTCCTCAATCACAGGGATCTGTCGTGACAACCAAGCAAAGAAATCATCATCGAAGGACTCAACGGTCCTTCCACCACCCTGTCGTGGCAGTAAGACTGCCCATCTACACACTGCAGGGAAAGAGGCCCGATGTCCTCGTACTACAACCCGAGGACTAAAACTCAGAACTCTCTCAAAAAAGAATGAACACAAGATGGTCCCGAACCCGAAGTTCCTCTGTGTCCGCTGTCAGCAACCTGTCAATTGCCTCTTCATGCACTCGAGCAGTGTGGTACTCCAGTCAAAAATTTGTGCATTCATGCACTGGATGGCATACTTCATCTGTACGCGTGACGCCTGATGCAAGGTTGTTGAGCCGGTAATCCGCCCAATTAGTAACAATATAGTCTGCAGCGCTAAGTTAGTAATCTTTATAATAGGTACCTAGGATCCCACACAATCAGTCCCAGCCTCACAATGCTCAGCTATCAGCTCCGAGATCTTGCTCGACCCCGCAGGAAACGTCTAGAAGTTGACTAGTTCCCCTCTCCTTGAGAGGCCTGTCAGAAAGTAGATATCCTCAGTGGTGGGCACCAGTGATTTCCCCTCTAGCATAAATGCCTCTGCATCAGGGTGCCAGTAGTCAATCAAGGCATTCAGTAGCCTTGGTTGTGCGTGCATAAATGGACATAGAAATAATTTTATTAAACCGCATTACATTAACACGACCATGACATTCAGATCTGCTGCAACCAACTCATTGATTGCCTCATGCTCCCTTTCCCTCCACTGTACATACATCCTGCCAACACAACAAGGTAAAGGAGGGTCAGTACTTCCTTTTAGTTTGATTTTTCATCATAAAAGGGGGGTACACCTGGGATGTAGAGGTGACAGTCATGTGTACATGCGGGTAGACTTTACTCTGCCCGAATGTACACACGGCCTGTCCAGAGACAACCCACGTGTACCTAGGGCCGACCTTTTTAAGGTCGATGCCCACCCAAAAAATAAACTAAACAATGAAATTGAAGTATTGAATAGATATATAAGGGAGTTTGTACTTACTTGGTCCAAGCAGAAGTTCGTTTCGTCCACTGTAGCTCCCGGAATCACTATTTTTGGCAAAGGGGGTCTTTTGGCTCCAAAGTCAATTTCCAAATTAGCAATGGTGATAATGCGCTGTCAGCTTCTATTTATAGACTTTTTGGCCTCTTTTTGTCACTTTTTTGGCCTCCCTTATCAGTTTCTAAATACCAAAAACCATTTAGAGTGATCCAGGAATCATATGGGATGGATTTGATCGGGTATTGGGACATTTTTTGTTTTTTGATTTTTGAGAAAATATTGACGGTCCATTAAAAAAAAAAAAAAAAAAATCAACTTGAGAATATAGGTTAGGTTACCACGCCAAATTTTGCATCTCGTTGTCTTTTTATTCTGCTATAGGATTGATCCCATCAGGTTGTGACATGGAACCGTCATATCTGCTCTAGCAGTGTCGCAACTTGGTGGTATAGCTTACCAGAACATGGATGCCCTAGGTAGGTCCTGGTTGCATTATAGTGTCCATGCCGTTTCTAAAAACACTGTAGGCTCGGGAGTCCGTATAGTCTTTCTTGAATATGAGTTTGAGCCTCATTTGCATGATTCTTTTTCTCTCTTTGTCTCACCCTCAGGACTCCCAAAAATAACGGGTCTCCTTTTAAGCCCTTTTCAGACCCTCTAAAAATGAAAAGATTGTCGAGCAATCTTGTGGCCTTTCATGCTCGTTAAACTGAAATTTTAAGTCACGTCTATCCAGCGGTAGTTTACCCCTTTTTCGGTCCGGACGGTCAACTGTAAGAACAAAGGTATACTCTATCGAATTCCCATTCTTTAGAAGAGTACTCTCAGGTATAATTTTATTCTGTTTTCGGGCATGAGGGACTAAATTTATGAAAAAGAAACCCCCACGGAGTCCATAGTTAAGCTCTTTTCAGACTCCCTAAAATTGAAAATATCGTCGAGTGACCTTATTCTTTCACACTTGTTAAAATTGGTCCAGAAGAATATTCCTGTCGGAGTCCATAGTTAAGTTTTTTTCATACTCCTTAAAAGTGAAAAAATAGCCGAGTGATCTTGTCCTTGTCACACTCGCTAAAATGGTTTTGAATTGACGTCTAATCAGTGCTACTTTATCCCTTTTTCGAACCGACTAGACTATTGTCGAAAAAGGTACTCCAGTGGAGTCTCCTTTTATGTTTTTTCAGACTCTCTAAATATGAAAAACCACCGAGCTTACCTTCTCTGGGCTCGTTAAACTTACATCGAAGGACGTTACCATTGTGTGTTTTATCAACCGCATTTGCATACCTTATCCACCAACCTTGTGACAGTTTTCTTCTATGTCTTAACACCTTTGGCCACTGGAGGATTTTTCCTGAGTATAACTTTACCAGAACATCAGTCTTGTCCTTGTGCCTTGAGCTTGTATGTTTGCAGTCCTCGTTCCTCCATTGTAACGTAATATTCCTTTATTCTTTTTCCAAAATTATCGAAAAGAACAAAAAAAACAAATATACCCCAAAAAGAGGATGGGAAAAGTATTTTCTTTATTTGCAGCATAATGAGTCACCCTTGGATAAAGCACATATGTCCGTTTGATCATCATACTATGGGATGTAGTACGACCTTAGGAAGCTTTTCTCGCTATATAGAGTTGTGTCCTCCACCATTTGGTTATTCTTCCAAACATATGGAGAGTTTGCATTGCCTCTTGCTTCGTAGACTTATGATTAACATATATGCTGCCTGAGTCTTATCACTTGTCATGCTATTGTCCAAGGGAATTTTGTCACTAAGCCTGAGTCGGCCCCTCTGCAATGTGTCTCTTGTCCGCATACCCGACCATCCTGAACGTCCAATCAAGTCCTTGTTCGAAATCACTGAAGCCTTCAGTCTGATCATCAAGATTATCAATTCCATGACCGACGAGCCATCAAAGACCTCTGGGTAGTATAGTCGTACACTCATATTACACTCCTACCCGAGTTTGGAATATTTTGAAGTTGTTGCTCGAGCTCTGAAGTCTAGCCATCAGGCCGATTCAGCTTCTGGAAGATGGATACTCTATATGTATATCTTTCTAATTTCAAGATGTAGCTCCGCTGTGTATTATTCGCGGCTACTCTTCATAGTTATTTGACATGGATCTACAGTGTATTTGATTGGTAGCCATGGTTCTATTTTATCCCGAGCATCGGTATGCCCGCCTTGGTGAGACATTTGTTATTTTGCAGACGACACCTCCTGGTTCCTGATCCTTGGGCTCAATCGTTCGGCACATCAGTAAAGATTGGTAATGTATTTCAACCATCAGATGCTCTTCTGACCTCACACATTAGGGGGCATCTATTATAACCCTAAATTGCACCACACATTCTTACCTGGCATTAGGCCAACTCATATCCCTTCTTTGCCAAAAATCTGTTGAACAACTCTTTGAAAATCCTCTTGTGTCAAGGCCCACGCGCCCTAACCCATTACTGAACGTGTGTACACACTGGATGACTCACAACAGCCCACGTGTACCTAACAAAGCATGAAAAAAGGAAAGTTTCCGACAGGACAAAAAGCTATGGGTCAGTTAACTGAAACTCCCGGCCATGCATGGCCGAGGGTTCGTCCAAAACCCTAGCTCCTTCTAGCCTATAAAAAAAGGGGTAGGGGTACCATTTGGAGGAGGAAAAAATATAGCGAAGAAACTCTGCCCATTTACGTAAGCCATTGTCCCAACCCTTTAGCCTTTCCTCATGCCAAAGGAGATTTAACGCAAAGCAGTTGAAGGACAGAAGAAGAGGAGCCTAGGATCAGGTTCAAGGAGCAATGGTCGGTCTCAGCTTTTGTAAGTTGATTCACATTCAATAATAAAAAGAATACTTTTCCCATCCCAATGCATGAATTGTCTATGATTTGATTTATTTATGCTTGATTTCTAACCCTTGAGTATAGAAGTAGTATGCATGCATAGTTGTTGTTTGTCTTGAGTGCAGGTCATCTGTGGAAGGAGCAGCGCAAGCAAGTAGTCAATCACAACGGAGGATCTACATCGAACATCGGTAATAAGGTAGGTGGTCCTTTTCCTTGCATTTACTGTGAAAAAGGGATTTAAATCTTGGGTTGTAGGTAAAAAAGTAGTTTCTATTTGGTCAAAATCTACATGCAAGTCTGACCCTAGTTTGCTAGTCCGTAGGGTGTTTTTCCCAACAACATCGTGAGGTCCAAAATCTTGAATGTCATGAAGATACCCCACTTCGGTATACATCAGGAGGTTAATGCGTGCGTTAAACTCCTCCTGTCGTGCTACCATGGAGGTTATCTCTAGTTGGATAGATGCGTGATTATGGATCTAGCACTGATACACATGATCACTGGACTAAGTATGCAGGACCAGACCCTCAGAAATTATATCCAAGGAAGGCTGCAAATCACTCCCTAGTGCAATGTATAAAGGAAATGTATGGTGATGTGGAGAAGGGGAAGCGAGGCTAGAAGGTAGCATCCATCCAATATGGCGCAGTGTGCCTAGATTGCCAATTGATCATTGGTAAGCTTGTCAGGAAGAACAAACCAACACAAGTGATCCAGATTTATTTTCGGCACAAAATGAGAGCGGAGAGATAATAAAGAAATGCACAAAGATATTGCAGATATCCAATAATATAACATAAATGTATCAGATATGCAAACATAAACACATATATACAATAATACACGATTTTTATTAATGAAAGAAATGTACAGAGACTGTAAAAATACAGAGTGAAAGAATCACTAGAATGGTGGCAGCTTATAACAGAAATGTATCAGATATGAAAACATAAACACATATATACAGTAATACATGATTTCTATTAATGAAAGAAATGTATAGAGACTATATAAATACAGAGTGAAAGACTCACTAGAATGGTGGCAGCTTATCTCTGAGAAGAGATGTGATGGATACTCGCATTCGCAAGAAGATGATTACAATGAGGCTCTGAAGGCCTTTTTACAATAAACTAGAATGCCAAAAACCCTAGACATCCAAAAACCTAACCCTAGGAGATGAAGCGCCAAAAGTCATGTGGGCCCCGTTTGGGTAAGTGAGTACATCAACTTCCCGAGGTCGTAACTTTTGCATACGATCTTTGTTTTAGGCGTGTGATAGCTCGTTGGAAAGGTATCATCAAGGAGATTCATTGTGGTGGCTCAATAATTCCTTTGGTTATCATTGAGAGCCTAGATCTAAAAAAACCTTCATTTGGGCCCTCAAAATGGCCCCAAAAGTTTAAAAACTGCTAAAAATAGTAAATTGCCAAAAAACTGTTTTGAGCCAGTCGGAAAAGGTGGGTAGCCACTGATATCCACCTGGATCAATCCTCCCTCCTTAGTAAGAAATGGTCTCCATTGCGTTGAGTTCCCAGGGGAGAGGGAAAATCATTTGTTGAATCTGCATCTTTGTGAGTTGCTTGCCTTGTTGGAGACGTCACGTTGCTCAGTTTGTGGAAGTTTGTCATGAACCTGTTGAGGTTGAGGCTGTTCAACAAGTCAAGCTACATGAGAGGACGATGTGCAGAAGGAATATTTGTGCTTTGCTACAACCTTTTCAACCTGCTTTTGTTTGATAGAAGGTGCTTGGGGCAAGGCTGTAGTGGTTGCAGTGTCCTTTTGTTCCCCTTTTAAACAGATTGTGAAGAAGCTGAATTTTGCAATATGAGATACTACCTTTCGGAAATTTTTAGGTGGAACAGTAGTCAAAACTGTCTTTGTTATTCTGTATAGATAAACCCCCAAAGTAAAAATGACACTACGGGGTCGAGACTCATAAACAACATGGCATCTCCACATATATGGTTGGCTCAAGAGAACATTATAAACATCCAGTGGGGAAACATCACATAATACCTCATCCTTGAAGGGTTGGATGTCATATGAAAATAGACACTTTTGGCTGACACGAAGATCTCGTCCTTGGCGAAGCCACCTGATGTTGTATGGTTGCGGGTGTGGTGTTGTCGACAATCCCAGTTGTTTGACGACCTCTGTTGAGATGAGGTTCTTCTGGATTCTTCTATCAACAATAAAATGAAGTGGGGTCCCCTTCACCCACATATGTGAATGAAAAAGATGTTCCCCCTCTTCAGGATTTGTTGGTTCTTCTGGTTGAATTGTTGCGGTCGCGACAATAGCAATGGGGTCTACGTCAATGATCTGTCCTTTATTAGTATTTTCAGAATCAGATTCTGAATCAGGATCTGGCTCCTTGTCTTTGATCTCAGCCACCAATGATTGTTTTGAGCGACACTCATCGGTGTTGTGCCAAGGGATTTTGTGGAAATCACACCATTTTCTGGTGTCCTTCTTTGTCTTCCCGTGACCCTTATTTTCATGTGGCTTGGACTGGTTTTCAGGAGACTGTTTGTTAGGGCTATCTTTTTCATACTTTGGTTGTTGGTGATTTGCAGAACTGAACTCTCATTTGTTCTAGTGCTTAAATTTCTACTCGATTTTAAAAGCATATCGATAAGAAACACCTAGTGATGAGATGTCCAAAAAATCCATTTCAGTTTGTATGTATCTGTGTAGAGCCCCACAATATTTCAGAACCAAATGTCATTCGGAGTCTTTGATACCCAGCTTGGTGCGCACGGTATGGAAGGTATTGGTGAACTTCATAACTGCTTGGCCCCTCTCCTTCTGCAGTGTGGTCCATCTCATGTGATGGTCCTCATAGTTGCCAACAGGGTAATATTGTTCCTTTACCGCATCCACAAAAAAATCCCAAGTGGGCTCGGCCCCATATATTCTAGACTCCTCTGTGGAAATTTTCTCCCAATAAGTTTCCCACCAATGTTTGACATGAGGGAGAGATTTAAGGAGTGCGAAGATGATATTTTCTCTATCAGAAAAATTTTGAACAGAGAAATAACCTTCTAATATATTTAACCATTTATCTAGGTCATCCACATCTATCTGACCTTCAAATATAGGAATATCAAAATTGACCTGTACCTTAAAAGGAGAGGTGCCTCCAAAGTGGTCACTTGATGAAGATGTGCTTGATGCTATCGAGAGGCGTTGAAGGATGTGGGAAAAATTCTCCATCATTTCGTCCCTCTGTCGCGTGAGAGCTTACTCAAGAAACAGACTTATAGGGTCGTCTACTCCGTCGTTTTTCTTTTCTTCCGCCATGGAGGGTTTCTTGGGTGTGTGAGAGAAATTTTATTTATGAGAGACAAGCTCAAGACCCAAATTTATATACTCGAACCTTGTTGGGGACATGCACTGAAAAAATGATCAAGAACAACCTGCTCTAATACCACTGATATGGATTAATTTTCGACACGAAATGAGAGCGGAGATATAATAAAGAAATGCACAGAGATATTGTGGGTATCCAATAATATAATAGAAATGTATCAGAGATGAAACCATAAACACATATATATAGTAATACACGATTTATATTAATGAAATAAATGTACAAAGACTGTAAAATTACAGAGTGAAAGACTCGCTAGAATGGTGGCATCTTATCTCTAAGAAGAGATGTGACGGCTACTCGCATTCGCAAGAATATGATTACAATGAGGCTCTGAAGGAATTTTAACAATAAACAAGAATGACAAAAACCCTAGACATCCAAAAACCTAACCCTAGGAGATGAAGCACCAAAATTCATGTAGGCCCTGTTTGGGTAAGTGAGTACATCAACTTCTCGGGGTCGTAACTTTTTCATACGATCTTCGTTTTAGATGTGTGATAGCTCATTGGAAAGGTATCATTGAGGAGATTCATTTTGGGGATTAATAATGCCTTTGACTATCATTGAGAACCTATATCTAAAAAAACCTTCATTTGGGCCCTCAAAATGGCCCCGGAAGTTTAAAAACTGCTAAACATAGTAAATTGCCAAAATTGCCAAAAACCTGTTTTGAGCCAGTCATAAAAGGTGGGTGGCCACCAATATCCATCTGGATCAGCAAGTCATGGGGTTCATCGTCAACCTCGTAGGGAAGTGCATTGAAGGGATGCAAATGAACTGGGAGAGCTACCTCCTCAATGATTTACAGAAGGACTATCATGAAGCATAGGACCAAGGCTATGAGTTCCACTTTAGTTGGTTGTTGATTCTCATAGTGTTTGTCTCTTGGGAGATGTCAGAGGGAGCGACATTCCCTGAAGTTGAGCCATCAGAACCATTGGTCATGAGGTTCACCACTTTGTGGTATACGAGTGACATGGTGAAGCAATGGAAGTCAAACGTGATGTTTCATACTTACTACCTACAACTCACACACACCATTGAGTCATTCCCTCGATTGACTCCAAATACTTTGCATTAGTACAAGCTGATAGAAAAGTTCCACGTAGACAGGCACTTCATATATATCACCGCATGCAGGGATGAAAGCAAGGAGGAGTTGTGGTCGTATTATAAATTAACTGATGAAGACATGGAGGAGATAACCAAGGAATGAACGGCTGAATTCCTTGTACCAGTCAAGAAGATAGATCTCTCCAACCTCGATATCATCAGAAGTCTCGTGGTCACCTGATAAGAGTATGATGGATCGAGTAGCACCAAGAAGAAGAATAAAAAGGAAGAATTGCAAGATATAAACAACACATCGGAGGAAATTGTTGTTGATTCACCTGGAGGAGGAGGAGACGAAGAAGTAAACCAAGAAGAGAAAGGGGAAGAATACAAGCAGGAAAAGGGCGAAGTGACACCACCTAAGGATCCCCTTATAGAGGTCGAGACATCGAAGAAAAGAAAGGTTTCTCCAAAGAAACCTTCAGCGTGGAAGAAATCCCGAGCCAATAAGCCTCAGTCACAGAACGTGCCCACAGTGGATGATATTGACCTCATCATCACAGTTGTAGCAGACACTTTGGAGGATAATTTGCAGAGAAACAAAGAAAATAAAGAGACAATGTATGATAGGATCGAGGAAGAGCTAAAGGGGGTACAACAAGCTCTTTATTCGAGATGTGCAGTGTCTACTGCACCATCGTCATCAGAAGGTATAGAATTGGGAGATGAAGTTGCTCAACTATGCATAATAGAATATGTGACAGAGACTCTCCTTCGAGGAGTATAGGAAGAAAAAGAGGAGGCCAAAAAGACCTTGAAGCAAGCAAAGGAGGAATCCCTAGAGAAAATTCAGGTTGCGCAACAAGAAAAAGATGACATGAGAGCGAAGTTTGAGGAGTACAGAGAGCAGACCCAGAGAGAAAAATACCAATGACTCTCGGATCAGACTGCAGTCAAGGAGGCAGTGGCTAGATCACTTCGCTCTATGCCGATATTGGCTCATATAGAAGAAGAGACAGATGAGAGCCAAGTGGGGAATCTCGTTGAAGCCAGTCGACAGCTTCAAGCAAGAGTAGCAGAATTAAAACTGCAAGTAGTGCTGAGCACTCAGGAAGAAGTGTGATATCATAGGAAATAAACTGCCAAGAGCGTAGTACAATGAATTAGAGAATTTGTCGCAGAATGCAAGAAACTCAGTGATTGAAGTGTGTAGACCTATTGTTTCAGAATAAATGCGTAAGTGCGGACACGAACCGATCTCCCTAGATCCACCTGGATCTAGAACAAAACAGGATAGAATAATACACTTTCCCTAGATCTAGCCTATTGAACGAACTAAGAGATAAGGATTATGGGCATACCTTATGAACGCTTTCCTTTGGTCTCTGTTGTTCCAAGATTTTCTCCAATTCTCTTGCGTCATTCAAATCACAACAACACAAACCAATCAGGGTAAAGGCAGATTAATATATTCAATATCTAGTCTATACATATGATCAAGGAATTATGTAATAAAGTGACATCATCTTTATGGGAAAGGGACATATTACTTTATTGCATTAATTGAAAGTGAAACTTACAACCTAAGCCTTGATGTCGTAGGTATCCTTTCGATGGTTCCTAGCTCTGACACACACACTTTCTCATGCATGAAGAAAATCAACTACTTTTGATGACCTTGTTGTTGTCTCTAGCTGTTGTAGCATCAGTCCTTCACACAGGCTTTCAATAAATCTCCAATCTATCACTTGCTAGATTGCTTCTAACTTTTTCCATGAGCAATCTCCTCAATATATAGGAGAAGATAGTTTAGTTACTTGGATAGGAAATGATCCCAAGATATCTGGAATGCCAGCTCTTAGATAACCATTCGTTAGCCAACTCATTCTTCTCGAAGATTCCCTTCTAGAAGGCTCGAGAACTTTACATTTTTCCTCTTTAAGAAGGTGTTCGCACCCTAGTAGTTAAGTACAGTGCGAACCCCTCGCACCCCAGCTTAATGTCGCCTGCGAGAATCAGGCCTTCTCGCAGGCAAGTATATAGGTAGCCTGCGAACTTCTTTAAAAAATATAATTTTTGGAAGCAGACAAGTGTAACTTTTCTCAGGAAAGTATTCTTAGTGAAGAGCTTGATTTTCCATCATCATAACATTATCATAGCATCATCACGATGACCAAAATTGAGGATAATAGAATTCCCCCCAAAGTCTAAGAGTGGAATCAGTGACAGTCGATAGACTTTGTAAGCTGCATGTGTGTGTCAAGAACCAAGAGCACATCTAATCAGAGACTTGCAAACATCCAAGCATCAGCAGAATATCATGTATACCAATTCCTGAGGTAGGCATTCCCATACTCAGATCATATATTGACGACATCATAAACCAAGGTCATGGCCACCAATCATACACTGTGGATCCATGCAGTCATAATATAGCACAGCCACCTGAATACACTGTGGATCTGCGTGACAAATTTTCAATCAAGACGACATAGCCACGAAACATACATAGTGGATCTACGTGTCACAAATTATACATACTCCATC
>SNQJ01S0029877.1:116475-129175 GCA_010110895.2 Picea sitchensis
GGTTGGTGGATAAGGTATGCAAATGCGGTTGATAAAACACACAATGGTAACGTCCTTCGATGTAAGTTTAACGAGCCCAGAGAAGGTAAGCTCGGTGGTTTTTCATATTTAGAGAGTCTGAAAAAACATAAAAGGAGACTCCACTGGAGTACCTTTTTCGACAATAGTCTAGTCGGTTCGAAAAAGGGATAAAGTAGCACTGATTAGACGTCAATTCAAAACCATTTTAGCGAGTGTGACAAGGACAAGATCACTCGGCTATTTTTTCACTTTTAAGGAGTATGAAAAAAACTTAACTATGGACTCCGACAGGAATATTCTTCTGGACCAATTTTAACAAGTGTGAAAGAATAAGGTCACTCGACGATATTTTCAATTTTAGGGAGTTTGAAAAGAGCTTAACTATGGACTCCGTGGGGGTTTCTTTTTCATAAATTTAGTCCCTCATGCCCGAAAACAGAATAAAATTATACCTGAGAGTACTCTTCTAAAGAATGGGAATTCGATAGAGTATACCTTTGTTCTTACAGTTGACCGTCCGGACCGAAAAAGGGGTAAACTACCGCTGGATAGACGTGACTTAAAATTTCAGTTTAACGAGCATGAAAGGCCACAAGATTGCTCGACAATCTTTTCATTTTTAGAGGGTCTGAAAAGGGCTTAAAAGGAGACCCGTTATTTTTGGGAGTCCTGAGGGTGAGACAAAGAGAGAAAAAGAATCATGCAAATGAGGCTCAAACTCATATTCAAGAAAGACTATACGGACTCCCGAGCCTACAGTGTTTTTAGAAACGGCATGGACACTATAATGCAACCAGGACCTACCTAGGGCATCCATGTTCTGGTAAGCTATACCACCAAGTTGCGACACTGCTAGAGCAGATATGACGGTTCCATGTCACAACCTGATGGGATCAATCCTATAGCAGAATAAAAAGACAACGAGATGCAAAATTTGGCGTGGTAACCTAACCTATATTCTCAAGTTGATTTTTTTTTTTTTTTTTTTAATGGACCGTCAATATTTTCTCAAAAATCAAAAAACAAAAAATGTCCCAATACCCGATCAAATCCATCCCATATGATTCCTGGATCACTCTAAATGGTTTTTGGTATTTAGAAACTGATAAGGGAGGCCAAAAAAGTGACAAAAAGAGGCCAAAAAGTCTATAAATAGAAGCTGACAGCGCATTATCACCATTGCTAATTTGGAAATTGACTTTGGAGCCAAAAGACCCCCTTTGCCAAAAATAGTGATTCCGGGAGCTACAGTGGACGAAACGAACTTCTGCTTGGACCAAGTAAGTACAAACTCCCTTATATATCTATTCAATACTTCAATTTCATTGTTTAGTTTATTTTTTGGGTGGGCATCGACCTTAAAAAGGTCGGCCCTAGGTACACGTGGGTTGTCTCTGGACAGGCCGTGTGTACATTCGGGCAGAGTAAAGTCTACCCGCATGTACACATGACTGTCACCTCTACATCCCAGGTGTACCCCCCTTTTATGATGAAAAATCAAACTAAAAGGAAGTACTGACCCTCCTTTACCTTGTTGTGTTGGCAGGATGTATGTACAGTGGAGGGAAAGGGAGCATGAGGCAATCAATGAGTTGGTTGCAGCAGATCTGAATGTCATGGTCGTGTTAATGTAATGCGGTTTAATAAAATTATTTCTATGTCCATTTATGCACGCACAACCAAGGCTACTGAATGCCTTGATTGACTACTGGCACCCTGATGCAGAGGCATTTATGCTAGAGGGGAAATCACTGGTGCCCACCACTGAGGATATCTACTTTCTGACAGGCCTCTCAAGGAGAGGGGAACTAGTCAACTTCTAGACGTTTCCTGCGGGGTCGAGCAAGATCTCGGAGCTGATAGCTGAGCATTGTGAGGCTGGGACTGATTGTGTGGGATCCTAGGTACCTATTATAAAGATTACTAACTTAGCGCTGCAGACTATATTGTTACTAATTGGGCGGATTACCGGCTCAACAACCTTGCATCAGGCGTCACGCGTACAGATGAAGTATGCCATCCAGTGCATGAATGCACAAATTTTTGACTGGAGTACCACACTGCTCGAGTGCATGAAGAGGCAATTGACAGGTTGCTGACAGCGGACACAGAGGAACTTCGGGTTCGGGACCATCTTGTGTTCATTCTTTTTTGAGAGAGTTCTGAGTTTTAGTCCTCGGGTTGTAGTACGAGGACATCGGGCCTCTTTCCCTGCAGTGTGTAGATGGGCAGTCTTACTGCCACGACAGGGTGGTGGAAGGACCGTTGAGTCCTTCGATGATGATTTCTTTGCTTGGTTGTCACGACAGATCCCTGTGATTGAGGACTACCCGTATGCAAGGATAGATTTCTCTAGAGATCCTGAGATACCCATGCCTCCTGGTGAGGAGTGAGGGGAGATGGGTAAGTCTCCACCTTTGTAGTTTTTTTGTTTGCATATGTAATTTTTATGTCTTTTTGTTATATATATCATTTTTTTTGTGTGCCAGAGTATTTGATGGATAAACGTTTGTTGCATGCAGATGTGGGACCCATGCGACCTACCGATTATGCCCAAAATAGGCATTTTCCACGACCAGAGGCCGCGGCTGCCGCCGCTGGGGGAGCAGCAGTAGCAGGGAACCTCCCAGCCGGAGAGGCCGAGATATTCCTTAGACGAGTTGAGCATAACTTCACTGTGCTCACTCGTATAGTCCCGATGGCAGAGATAGAGGACCTTCCACCATCCATGCAACCTCATGTAGTGGGGGCATCTCAGACATGGGTCCGATTGTTTAGGCGTTTAGCCCGTGCTGTGGATGATTATAACAGGGACCATAGGCCCTGAACCTACTTAGACTTTTTATGTGCCATGAGCACCTTCTTGCATATATTTTTTGAGGGCATAAGCTCGGTGACTCGTTACTACCCATTTTTTAGGCGCTTGCGTCCATCTATGTACTCTGGTTCTTTTATGATGTTATATATGGTTTTTATATTTTGTGTCTTATGGATTCTATGTGCAAAAATGTATTTACATGTTTATGTCAATGTTCTTTCATATGTGTGCAAGATGCCAATCTAAAATTTGATTAGCTAGAGTATCTGTAATTTGGTTTAATCTCCTAGAAACATGAAAATATGTAATATAATCAAAGTTTCATTCTAAGAGACGTACCCTAAGTAAACGTCGGTGTAAAGTCGGATCATGCACCCGGTATACTCTGTTTAGCTGCAACACAACTAGTTGAGCATCGAGATAGACCCGGAGATGAGAGATACCCAATGACAAGGCGTCACGAAGCAACTCAATAACTGCACTATACTTGACGACATTATTTGTGGTGTCACCTAAGCATATACCTCCGGAAGATAACAACTGGCCCTGAGGTGAAAAGATTACCCAAGCTGCAGAGGCAAGCCTCCGCGTGTGCTGACTAGCACCGTCTACATACCCAACGAACACCTCGGAATCACTTGACATCTGCCATATTGATGAAAGAAAACATCAATGACACATCCATAACACTTAAAAGAAACTTACAAAGTAATAGTACAAAGACTATACATATGTTACAGAAAATGACCCACAATGACATGTCTATGAGTAATACTTCTTGAGGTAGAGCCCATTTCTAGGCTCCGCCAAAGCATTCCCTTCAAAATCAACCAAACGATAAGCGCCCTTTTTTATTACCTCTTTTACAATGAAGGGTCCGAACCACATGGGTTTAAACTTTCCTGCCCCCAGGGGGTCCTTATCTTGGTCATAGACCAGGACAAGGTCGCCCTCAGAAAAAATCCAAGGACGAACGAACCTATCATATTGACACTTGACCTTATGTTTGTGAGCTTCGTTGACCAAGGCCACATCGCGACGCTGCTCATCGAGCTGCTCAAGGTGTACTAACCATTCTTCAAGCGGAGAAGTGTCTGGAAATAAATGTACTACCAATTTTAGAGATGGGATTTGACATTCGATGGGCAAGACTGCCTCCATCCCGTAAATGAGTTGAACAGGTGAGAAACCGGTTGCAGTCTTAATATATGTTCGGTAAGCCCATAATGCCGAGTATAACATCAAATTCCAATTTGACTTGGCTGAGTTGATAGTTCACTATAGAATAGTCTTAAGCGTTTTGTTTACAGCTTCCACCTGCCCATTGGCTTGGGGGTAGTAAGGTGATGAATGCTCCTGCCGTAACCCAAGATTTGATGTTAATTCAAACATCATTTGGTTCTAAAAGTGACTGCCATGGTTAGTGACAATCTCTCTCGGGACGCCGAACCTTGCTATGATCTGGTTGAATAAGAAGAGAGTTGTAGTCTCTCCATCATCTTTAAACGTTGGCATAGATTCAACCCACTTAGTGAAGTAGTCGACATCTATGATGATATAGCGGTGCCCCCTTGTTGATGGGGGGTTGCATGTAGTGTAATCAATCCCCCACTTAGTGAAGGGACCAACTTTGATGACAGGAAACATAGGAGCGGGATGTGCCCTCATCTTTAGGGAGAAGATTTGGCACGGATGACACTTCTTGACTGATTCGATACAATCTTTAATAAGTGTCGACCAGAAGTAACCTGCTCGTAAAATATTTTGGGTTGTTTCCAACCCAGATAAATGACCGCCACAAGCTCCAGTATGGAAATCATTGAGCACTATGATGGCCTCCTCATGAGTGAGACATCGACGTAATATGCAGTATACACCTCTCCGATACAACGTATCATCGAGTATGAGATAATTTTTAGCCTGATGGTGTATCCGCCGACGCTCGTCACGAGAAGCTGAGGTGGGGAATTTCAAAGTCTGGAGATAGATAAGTATATCTCCATACCAGGGGTCTGTAGATGCAATAAAAAACATATCCCCCTGGATAGGTGATTCCTCAGGCACAACGTCACCTGACTCAATCGGAAGTTCCGAAATAAGCTCTGCGAAGACCAATGACTTCTTGGACTTGGCTGAAATGAAGTCTAAGTCAAATTCTTGAAGGATGACTATCCATCTACTAATTTTTCCACCTATAACTCGTCGTGTCAACATGTATTGGAATGGATTCACGACAGCAATGACAGTGGTCTTGCGAAACAGAACATAGTGATGGAACCGTTGAACAGCATGAACTACTGCCAACGCAAGTTTTTCTATATGTGAATAATTGAGTTCCGGTCCTACGAGGCCTCGGCTCAGGTAATAGATCACATATTCTGAAAACGAATCGTCTTCCTGAACTAAAACCACGCCAATGGTTGACTCTGCGACAGCCATATATAATAAGAAATCTTTGTTATAGTTAGGTGGTCGTAGCAGAGGTGCGGTTGTGAGGGCGTGTTTTAATGCGTCAAAAGAGCGTTGAGTGGCTTCATCCCATAAAAAATGGACGTCTTTCTTTAGTAAACGCATAAATCCCTTGGTGATTTCGGTATAGTTGGCGATGAAGCGTCGTAAGAAGTTTGCCTTGACTTGTAGAATATGAAGTTGTAAGATTGTGCGTGGGGGGGGAAACTGGATTATTGCCTCCACCTTAAGAGGATCGACCATGATCCCTATTGTTGATATGATAAAACCTAACAATCGTCCTGACATTACGCAGAAGATACACTTGTTTGGATTCAAGTGAATCCTAAAGTAGCGACAACGTTCGAAGATTAGTCTAAGGTGTGTGGGATGATCCGTTCTCTTGCGAGAGCATGATGCTAAATCATTTAGATAGGCCTCGAATATATGCTTGAGGTCATGAAAAGAAAAAGACATGGCATGCTGGAACGTGTCTCCAACATTTTTAAGGCCAAAAGGCATCTTATGATATGCGAATGTACCCCACGGACAAATGAATGTCGTTTTATGTTGGTCTTCGGGTTTGATTTGGATTTGATTATATCTCGAAAAACCATCCATGAATGAAAAGGCTTCACAACCGGCACATTCATCAATGATCTGGTCAATGAATGGTGTTGGAAAATTATCTTTGGGACATGCCTTGTTCAAATCATGGAAATCGGTACATGCATGAATCGTGCCTTGTTTTTTATTGACCGGCACAGGATTGGACACCCATTGAGTCAAATGGATAGGATAAATAAAACCTGCCTTTAACAATTTCTCAACCTCAATCTTGATGGCTGCTGCTTTCTTGGGATTGACTAGACGAATTTTTTGTCAAACAGGCTTGGCATCAGGATACGTTGTGATTTCATGTTCAACTATTTTCATATTGATACCTAGCATTTCCTCATAAGACCAGGCAAAAACGTCGCAAATTTCTTTGAAAAGATCCATGTAAATTTGAATCTCTTCGGGGGAGCAATCCGCTTCGACGAAGACATTCTCCATGATGCCAGGGTTTTAGGATATGTTGATGGGTATGGTTTCAGCGATAGTCACCATATTTCCCTCAGCATAAATTTCTTGCGTAGCTAAGAGATTAATAGGACATGGTTGATCTCCCATCATGGTAACGGTGAATTCTCCTGCTTTGATTTGGCTTAATTCTAGGATAAAATATGATCTGTGATGAAGATCCTCCCAAGGTTTGTCCATACTAGTCATTGCTTCGATTACTTCTTCGTTAGAAGGCAAGACTAAGTCTAACAAATTGACATTAGCGAGAGAACCCTGAGCCCAAATAGGCTCTAGAAGTGGATCGAACTCTGGTGCAGGAGTAAGATCCGAGTTAGATGAAGCTTGCTAGACTAAAGAGTATACTACCTTAGTGACAGACAAGGGCATGGACATGCCTGAGTTCCCCATCTCATCCATCATGGCTGATGGAGAAGGAAGAATCCAAGGATCCTCAAAGTAAGTCATGCGGAACGATGAAACTTGAAAAATCTCAACCTTATGGTGATTAGATATAAATTTGATATCGTCGTGAGGAGGTGGGAAATTGAAGGTACCCATCAAGGATGGGCACAAACCCACCCCTACGTTAATGACACCTGGTTGAGGATTATCAATCATCAGGACCGTGGATGCCCCCAAAGGTGGGTCAGGTCTAGAGAAGGACAGTTGATCGATGGTCACTATCCGACCCTCGTGCGGAAAAAACAAGACTCGAAAAACAGTAGCAACCACATCTTGCATAGCATAAGTCCAACTCCATCCTAATAAGAGGTTATAGTCGAGGGGAGCGTCGACTACCTCTACTTCGACACACATGATTTTCCCTCCTAACTACACAGGGAAAGAAGGAATGATGCCATGTGGTTGGAAAGAATGACCGTCGAAAGTAGTGAGGAGAGTAGGTGATGGAGACAAAGCGGGCTGGCCAATGGCCTTTCAACATGCTAATGACATAACGCATGTTGAGGCACCCTCGTCGACCACCGTGCGGAAGATATTCCATGTAAAAGTTTTCGTGGGATGAGCCACTACTATCTGAAATGCTATGTGGTAAGGAAGACGGGGTTTTAAGCCAGTTGTATCTAACATGATGGTGCCCAGATTACAAGTCTCACTAGAGCCCAAAGCGGTTAACAAGGCTTTCCTCTGAGCAGGGCAGCTTTGGAGGACCTCCAAAGCAGACATGGCGCAAGGGGTTTGTGATAAATCCTCCACCATAGAGTAATTCTGGGCAACCCTTGTGTTTGGGTTGTGAGAAGCTTTTTTAAATGCACCCTTTGGAATGCGTGTCATTGTTTCTCCCAACGCCTTCTCAATCTGTAGAGGAAAAGATGGGAGATCAACTTCTTTAACCTTCTTAGAAGCACTTGGTTTACTATAGTCGTGCGCTCTACTCGTTATGAAAGCATCACCCCTAACCATATATACGTTCGCGGATGAGGGATTATTTGGAGGAGGGCAGGTTTCTTGGCTGCCCCCTTCTATGCTTGTAGAGGCTTGAGTTAGATTTTGTCCATGTTGAAAGGGATTAGTCAAAACTGCTTGTTGTTGCTGTGTGACAAACTTTTGGGCCTCTGCAAGTCGAGGAAAAAGATGGGTCGGGTGGTCCTCCGCGAACAATTTGCATGGATACCTCGTCTTCCGTTTTTTTGTGTTGTCCCCGCCAGCATTATCAGTGGGTTTTTTATCCCCCTTACTCTTATTTCGTTGTTTTTTCTTCCCTTCAGGCTACTGGGTGGCCTTTGGGTTAGTCGACTGCACGGTGTGTACTTCCAATGTTTGGGTAGGGGGAGCAACCAAAGCAGTAGTTTGGCTGGCCGCTGTGTGTTGTATGGATAACTGTTGCAACTGTTTTGTCAATTGCTCAATCGGCTTAGTTTGTACTGAACCAACAATACCATTGGCATGTGGTCCATCTCTTTGTCTAGTTTTATCTATTATCGAACGTGGCACATCTGGCAAGATGTTGTATAATAAACCAGACTGAGAATAGATGAGCTCGAACTGTTGAGCCCTCATGATGGAATCTTCTTCGGAGAAAACTATGGAGGTTGCGACATCTTTGGATAACTGTGGGACCAAAGACTTAAGGAACCACTCAAGCAAGAATGCTGGTGGGACTGGTACTTTGATTAGACTCTTCCGACGTCTCCATTCTCGGATATGATCAGAGATATGGTCTGCTGTCATCTGTTCAAAATTGGTCAGCAACTTTGTGCCAGCGTCGTATCTCATAGGTAACTGGAAATGGTTAAGGAAGGCCATCGCCAGTTCACCAAAAGAAGAGTAACTTGAGTGATCGAGCTCAATGTACCATTTCGCGACACTCCCGATAAGAGTACGTTGAAACAATCACAACTGTACAGAGTCATCTTTCAAGGAGTTAGATGAACACCAAAGATGAAACATAGTCACATGATCACCTGGATATTCATTAGGCTTGGCCTCAAACTTTGGAATGTCTGAAGGCAACTTTGTCGGCATAGGAGGCCAACGTGGATCGTGACAAATAGGATCATTTAACAACCTTGTCAAATCTGGAAAGTGTAACGTCGCCAGGAATGGTAGTTTGGGTTGTTGTTGATAACCTGGGAAAAAGGGTCTTGGAGTTTGAATGGCACCAGGTTGCCAGGAAAAGTTTGGCTGCTGGCCTGGATTCTGGTAGAAACCATGGCCCTGACCAACGTAAGGATTTTGCATCTGTGGAGACATCATCGGCTAATTTCCCATAAAGGACATAGAGTGTTGGGCATGCATCTTGTTCGAAGGACTTTGGGAAGGATTACCCCATGTCGATCCTGATGGGAGAGGCATAGTAGTCTGTCCAGGGTTCCATTGATTATGGAAATAATTACCCCATAACGAAATTCTAGAGGAGGGAACGGATCCTTGTCCTGAGTTCCAAGGTCCTGCTATGTGTGCCCCCTGTGCAGGAATAGTACCCTGCGCAGGAGTGGATTTTCCAAAAATGGGGTTTCCCCCAGACAGAAAAGCAGCAGATGAGAAAGTGTTGTTACCAAACATCTCGTTCCAAGAAAGCGGTGTTGAACCCACCGACATACTGTGCGCAGGTGTTCCTTGACTCCCCGCTCCAAATAAACTAGTGTGTGTAGGCTGCCCGACGAACTGCTGATTCGGACCACCAAGCGAAGGGGATGACGGAGGAATATGACCTCCTGTGTAAGGAAAAGAATTAAAAGGGACAGGAGTGCCCCCAAGTTGACCTTGCATAGGAGCGTTATATCTCCCTTCCCCCAGACTCAAAGTCTATAAAGTGGAGTAGGTTAGTGCAGGACTTGTACCCGAACTAGGCATACCGTATGAGAATGGAGGGCCTGTCACACTAGGTGTGAAGGGGGTTGTGGCCGTCGCCATAGATGGGTTCGGTCCACTATGCGATGTAGTTGCGACCGAGACCATGGTGGCTCAGACCGATGATGGTAGATTAGGAGATGACTCTCCTGTGGTAGCAACAGTGGTAGGAATTGAAGAATTCCCAGAAGAAGTAACAACATTTGTTTCCATAGTTGTGTGAGGAACTGTCTGGCGTTCGTGAAATTGGATTGGTACAATAAACGGTGCCAAGATATCAGTGGTTGGGGTTTCAATTGAGCCAAGAGCGGCTTCTTCAAGGTTCAAAATGGTTGATTCCTCCAGGAGTTGTTCGGGCACAAAGGTTTGTAACCCGGTCGCTTCAAAAGACCCTTGTTGGTCTAGCTTCCGCCTTAATGGTGGCGGGGGTGGCTCCAGTGTAACCGGCGACAGGCCAAGAAGCCTTTATGACCGATAGAGCTCGAGATCCTCCACTGTGTGAGAATATCCAAGACACGCTAAGTTATTATAAACATTCAAAAGTAACACACACTAAAAAGAAGCCCCTAAGAGATAAGACAAGCAATCACTAAACTATTTGTAAGAACAGTTACAACAACCAACACTAGAGAAACTTACCGGTGCAAGTGAAACTCGAACACGGAAGCACCCTCTGGGTATACTCTGCAAAGCATGGCCCGATGTCTGTCCTAGGTACCTCGGTATAATCCCGCAGTCACCTGTGTATGTCCCTAAAAGGATTGGCAACTAGGTTTCCAGCACGCGAACAATCACCAGGCGGGTACAGTCGAAAGTCGGGTATACCACAATGAGCAGGGTATCAAGCCCGAAACCTGTCAAGGGTATCGAGAGAAAATGGTCCGGAAGACAACTGAGGACTTTGAATGGATTCGAGACCCATGAAGCCCCGTGGAAAATGAAAACGACGGAATCCCAAAACAAGCCCTCGATATGTGTTCTCCACTACGATTGGTCCGGCTTTGGAGGGGTTATCTCCGCTACCTTTCCGCACGCAACCTCGTGTTTATACCCTGTGTTATAGGGGGATCCCGGATAACTTCCATGAAACTGGACTTAGACACTCCCTATATCAGACTCTAATGTTTGGTTTTGAATGGCCTGGAAGAGTTTCCTCTCCAACCTAATCCAAGGCCCTAGTCCTGAACTAGTTTGTGAACCCTACAGACATAAAAGTCTAGTAGATTTTAAAATTAGCGTTTCTTTTATGGCTTTATCTTATGTCACAGGGTGTGAGGGTGAAATTGATGATGCGTAAAGACGAAATAAAAAATGAATGAAAAATTTGGAAACAAAAAACTTTTACTAAATGCAAAATTTCAACAACTTTTCACAAAGAAAGTTTTTTTTTTTTTTTTCTAAGATTTTATACAGCAAACTCAAAGGAATTTCGCTCGACTACGAGCTACTTATGATCTAAGTGAACTGAAAAAAAAATTACGAAATAAAAATACTTTTCCCTAGCTAATGATGCAGAAACACACTCCTCAACCAAAGAACAAAATGAAAAGAGATCTTTTTATTTATTTATTTAAGTGCTAGTAAAGCAAAAAAGGGAAAATACCGACAAACAAAAAACCAAGAAAAACAAATTCTGGATTAAAGCGCAGATCGCAAAGAATCAGAGTAAAGAATCACACAATGGCAATAATAAAAACAAAGACTCTCACGCTTGTCTAAAAACCATAATTTTTTTTTTAATTTCTGTCTATTATTAACTGAGAAAAAGCAGGCTAAGGGTAAGACGACCTAACCTACTGAATGTTCAAACCTAGACTCAAACATCTGAGAGGAATACTTCTTATCAAAGGAGGAGATGACTACCCCACCCTGAACAAAAATTAGCCTATCCAAGCACGCGAATGTCACTAAAACAACACGCGTGCCAATGCGTGTTGAACAAAAACAGGAAGCGTGTACACGCGGGCTGACCTTGTACAGGCCGCGTGTATATCTAAATTCTAAGGAAAAAAATGAAAACAGGCAGTCCAGACCAGGAAGAGGCCTTTGGTATTGATAACCAGGGTCCCTTGAAGGCTTAGATGCTCTTTCTAATAGAAAAGACAAATAATGCAAGGAATAATAAGGCGAAAAAAGGCAATCTGAGATAGAACTGTGAACCAGCAAGACTCAGACAGGATTCCAGAAAACCCCCTGAGAATGTGTAATTCTGACAGGGAAGAGAAGGACTACCTCTAAGGTTCTTTGAACTCCTACATGCTACTGCTATCTCTACAACTAGCATTCACACGTGGGTTGTCAGAGGATAGGGTGCGGGTACACGCGTGCATGCCTTCTATAGGCCGTGTGTACCTCTGTGTGTCCCAAAAACTACAGTCAAGCAAAAGTCAGGGAAAATTGGTATGGAAAACTAGACTCCCTACTAGCTCAGACCTTACAGAAAAAGACAGGCAAAGAAAAACATAAAACCTAATCTTTAAACTACCCAAAAAACTTAAATAAATCCAGGAAACCTAAAGAGTATTCTCCCCAGTATGGTCGCCAATTCTGTTGTTGGGAAAAACACCCTACGGACTAGCAAACTAGGTTCAGACTTGCATGTAGATTTTGACCGAATAGAAACTACTTTTCTACCTACAACCCAAGATTTAAACCCCTTTTTCACAGTAAATGCAAGGAAAAGGACCACCTACCTTATTATCAGCGTTCAATGTAGATCCTTCGTTGTGCTTGACTACTTGCTTGCGCTGCTCCTTCCACAGATGACCTGCACTCAGGACAAACAACAACTATGAATGCATACTACTTCTATACTCAAGGGTTAGAAATCAAGCATAAATAAATCAAATCATAGACAATTCATGCATTGGGACGGGAAAAGTATTCTTTTTATTATTGAATGTGAATCAACTTACAAAATCTGAGATCGACCATCACTCCTTGAACCTGATCCTAGGCTCCTCTTCTTCTGTCCTTCAACTGCTTTGCATTAAATCTCCTTTGGCATGAGGAAAGGCTAAAGGGTTGGGACAATGG
>SNQJ01S0029877.1:129225-140152 GCA_010110895.2 Picea sitchensis
CAAAAGGGTTGGGACGATGGATTACGTAAATGGGCAGAGTTTCTTCGCTATATTTTTTCCTCCTCCAAATGGTACCCCTACCCCTTCTTTTATAGGCTAGAAGGAGCTAGGGTTTTGGACGAACCCTCGACCATGCATGGCCGAGAGTTTCAGTTAACTGACCCATAGCTTTTTGTCCCGTCAGAAACTTTCCTTTTTTCGTGCTTTTTTAGGTACACGCGGGTTGTTGTGAGTCAGCCAGCGTGTACACGTGTTCAGTAATGGGTTAGGGTGCGCGGGCCTTGACACAAGAGGATTTTCAAAGAGTTGTTCAGCAGATTTTTGGCAAAGAAGGGATATGAGTTGGCCTGATTCTAGGTAAGCATGTGTGGTGCAATTTAGGGTTATAACACACGATCTCCTTGATCCACGACTGGGGAACTATCTTCGGCTTCTTCCCAGTCATTTTCATCAGGTAGCAATGCGGTGCAAGCATCACGTAATTCTTCCTATCTCCCAAGTTAAATTTGTTGAGCTTAAGATCAGGGATCAGTCCTAGTTGCGGTTTGACTAACCATGCCAGCCAGAGGCGAGATGTAGTCGGGAAAGACTGATGGGATGAGATTCACATTTTCCAGGTCATCGTGATGCTTTCTTATTCTCTTTGTCACGGTTCGGGATGACCTAGGTCGAATGGATCGATGTCCAGTCAAGGGGGATGCTTGCAATCCTCTCGTCGAAGAGGCTTGTACTCCTACAAACATGACCTTCTCAACCATAAGGTATATTAGGATCTCCTCCATAAACTTCTCTACTGCATGGCATTCGCCCGACATACACACTCGTGGTCAATTATCTCGGGTAGGTGAACGGGTGCTCAAAGTAAGAAATGGGTGGCGAGGTCTCAAAAGTACAACGTGATAGCAATCATTTCTTTGTGGGATTGAATATATTAGTTTGAAAAAGTTTCCCCAGTGAGGCATTCAACAAACTAAATAGACAATGTCGTAATAGATTCCTCCAACGGGTAGGAATGCCTCAATCAATACGATTCCACCCATTATGGCGTGGTCCCAACGGTCCAAAGGCGATATTTTTGGAAATAACTGCGTTTCTAGACGTTCTGGAGCATCGTTCTAATGGTTGAGATGCCTCCAACAGTCATATCGCTTTGGCATGATGAAGTGCCAATCTGCACTATTCTACTATTCTAGTGAGGTTCAAGTTCTATAAGCCTTCCTTATGCGAAGACCTCTCTGGAACCTTCTGCAATTTTTCTAACTTTGGTTTCTTCTTACTGAGATTTCTGGCCTTCTTTCCTGTGACCTAAGTCTCTAGATTCCTCTTCCTATTTTTATTCTTATCTTCTCTTAGCATAGTAACTTCGCACTACTGAGGGTCTTTCACAGGGTTTGAGGGTAATACTTCTTCTCTTATTGTTTCCAGGGTAGGTGCTCTTCTCTCCTGCATGGATAGGTTCTTTAAGCCTTCTTGTGTTCTTTCAACTTTGAAAGCTAGGTCTCTGGCCCTCAGTTGCATCGAATTGTCCTCTTGTTATTTTCTTATTCATTCTATTTTCTTGGCTATAAAGTCCCTTAATTCTTGCTTTTTTTGTTCTATGGCTTCCTCTTCTTCTTTCCTTTGGATCTGATATTTCTCATTTCAGGTCCTTCCCAACAAAAGTGCAAAGGGAGTGTTGTCCTCAACAAACTTAATGACCTCAAATTATTATTCAGTCGATGCTCCATGGGCTATCATAGTTACATGAGTAAGTATTCCACATAGGGTTATCATATTTCCTTTAAACAATCCTATCCCTCCCAATGAAGGAATCATAGCAGGCTTTCCCAAAATTTCCCAAGTACTTTTTGTCATGATATTCACCTATGTTTCTACATCCAATACACGGTCTATGTTGAAGTCTCCCATTCTTGTTTCTATGCACTCCTTCTCTTTTAATATCTCTGATAAACTGATGTCTCTGTGATCATTCAGTGTTTCTTTCATCTACGATAATATAGTCTCTGATTCTTTCTGGTGCTCTAGTATATCCTTAGTCTCTTGATCTTTTTCAAACTTTTCTTGTCTCACGTTCATCTTCTCAACCTTAACAATCATTCTAGGGAAATCCAAAACTTCATGACCAACAACGTTACAACAAAGACAAATAGGACCTCTACCAGGTAATTCCTTAGTAAGATGTCCCAGTCTTCTACAACTATAACATAATGTCAATCCTATCTTTCTTTTAAATGATCCCCAACCTTTTCTGTACTGTGTACTGGGATCACAATGATGGACCTGCAAAAAATTCTTTCTAGGATCCTGCATCCACTTGTTAGTCCAAAATTTCTTTCTATTCATAGGAATAACACATCTTTCACTATCTTTATCAGATCTATTCATATCAAATATTATTTCTTCTAGCCGTGCCCTAGTTTTCAGACTAGGACCAAATCTGTCAAACATACCTAAATCCATAATTTCGAAGAAAACATTTCCACTTATCTTACCTTTATCGTAGAACAAAGATTTAAGATCTTAACTCTTTTCTTCAGATATGGTTCCTTTATTAGCACAGAGCTTCACAACTCAAGTAGAATACTGTGCACTACATTAAAAAATCTATGCACCGAGATTTTTCTTTTCTTCAATTCCCAACAATCATAGTTTTAGGTCCCGACAATGGAACCATTTGTTGGCACAGGGGTAGACCCAGTGTTCAATGCTTCAGAAAAATATGAACAAAACCCTAACTACTATCCCTTTCGACAACACCTGCGAAGTAGATGAAGTCTCACCCGAGGTAGAGGCAGGGGGGTTGCAGGATTCAAGTGTCTACAACCTAGATGGGACATAGATCTACGATTACAATACTTAATAGAGCACTTAGCCAATAAAATTCATTAGTCTTTAACCCTTATTCACATCGTAGGTTAAAACCCTAATTGCAGAACAACGCGGTATTTACCAAGATCTAATACTATCATTCACTTAGCACGTAACCTTAAATCAGATATAGCATTCATTCACATTATTAAGCACTAATCTACTATATTATATGCATTCATCAGTCAACACTAAGAAAATATAAACATAAACAACATGATCACCATAGCACAAAGCACATCGACACTGGATATACGTGGTTCACCCCAGTGTGGGCTACGCCCACCAACTCTTCTTCTTCTTTATTAGCTTCTTCCAATATTCTTACATGCACCAAGCCATAGATCCAACAAACCCACAAGGACATGATATTTGTGCGCACCTTGTCAAATCCTCCTTCCCCGATTTAGGTCCAAGCAGAGAGAATTTACACAGTCTATGCACAAAGCACTTACAAAACATTTTCACTTAGCTCTGCAAGCCTTAACACATCCATGGACTAAGCCAACTATCACTACGATCACATAGATCTCACACTCTCTTAAATTGCCTAACTACTTATTTATACATTAAAAAAAGGGCCTAAACATGGGTAAGACCCATGGGCCGACATCTCATACCCGTTACATAAACCCTAAAAGCCCAAAAATTCCACAAAAAGGGAGATATCTCGGGATCTCCGCTTCCCCTGGGTGCTTTGTCTTTGACCAACTTGTCGAAGTCCAAAAATGGTCAAACACGACTAATATTTTCCCAAAACTTGGTCAAGGGCCAACAACCACCAAAATAAAATAGAGTATAAGGAGGTGTAGTGCCCCCAATTCCAATGCTAGCATTAGGGCCAACACCTGGGATGGAGTTTGAAAAATGTGAAGTAAAATTCGACATACCATAGGAAAAATGACTAGAGGCCATAGGGATGGATTAAACATTATAGCCTGGTGAGTGACCAAGAGACCCAAATGGGTTCGAGGAAAGATATTGAGCATTCACTATAGGAAGGGAAATAGTAATGATAGGTGCCTCTGGAACTACAACCATTGTGGTTGCAGGAGTTGAAGGGGTGCCATTAAGTATAGTAGGTGTGGGAGTTGAAGGGCTCCCAGTATTCTGAAGACTCGATTCAATACTCATCCTTGTAGAATCACAAGTCCGAATAATGGAGGTGTGTGTACCATGTTTAATAAATATACACCTTTTAGAAGGCAAAGAGTCAAAATCTGGTGGTAACTGTAACAAACGACGGTACTGGCGGGGAAGCTGGTCCGACTCCACGATGAATTAAGACTCAAAATAAAAAACAATCCTAGGGACAACTAGTAATCAAAGAGCACACCAAAAATCAAAATGCCAATGTGCACACAAATGAGGTAAAGTGGCTGAAAGGGGCCTCCCTCCCTAAATAAGGTATGTCTCGCCCAAAAGGGTCTTGAGACTCCCTACTGAAGATCGGAGGTAACATAATCAGTTATAAGGGCCCTGCTGGCACAAGGGGTAGACCCAGGGTTGAATGCTACAACAACGCATCAACAAAACCCTAACGACTGGCCCTTTCGACAACACCTATGAAGCAGATGAAGTCTCGCCCGAGGTAGAGGTAGGGGTGGTTGCAAGGCTTAGGTGTTTGCAACCTTAGCTGGGACACAGGTATGTGATTCTAACACTTAATAAAGAACTTATCACTATCAGTTCCTCAATATATAATCATTAATCACTTCGTTGATAAAGTAGGGCTTCACAACATTCACACTATTATAACATACTTAATCACTTAGCATTAGTAGATAGGTCAGATCTGGCATATCAAGCACTAAGCACATTCATATGGATCATATCTAATATTCTCACATATCATTAGCACTAAGCGTAAGCAGATCTATCTAATCATCTTAAATCACTTAGCAAAAGAAGACATAAACACATTAAGATAAGCACAAAGCAAGGCAACACAACATTTATATAGTTCACCCCCACCCTGGGGCTACGTCCACCAACTCTTCTTCTTTATTTTCTTCAGTCAATTGATTACAAGCAAAACGCCATCAAAACCCTTACTCCGCATAGGAGAGAAGATCTGCGCAGGTCTCTAGATCCTTCTTCCTTGCGTTACAACACTAAGCCCTCCACAATCTGCTACAAGCACCTACACTTAGCTCTGCAAGTCTCTTACAGTCATGCACAAAGCACTTACAGACCCTACTTGCACTTAGCATACATTCACATCACATAGATGCACTATGCGACTTCTTCTTACATTTCCTATCCTTCTATTTATACATACAAAATAGGCCTAAACATGGGTAAACCCATGGGTCGACATCCCATTCTTGTTACATATTCCCCAAAACCTAAAAAGGATCCAAAAGTGGGAATATATCTCATGATATCTGCTTCGTCTTGTGCTCCTCCTTCGACAAGCTGTCGAAGTCCCAAAATAGGTCACTATGACCAAGAATCTCCCAAAACTTGGTCAAGGGCCAACAAACCCCCAACACTCACCTATGACTCATCCCTAGTCAATCTGATATGACCAGTTCTACTTTGAAGGCCTCGATCTTGGCTTGATCTGCTTCGACCTGCTACTTTGTGACAACCTCTTGCTTGGTGAATTCCTGGATCACTATGTCATTCACGAGCCCTTCTAGGCGTTATTCTTCTACAATGACAACTTGTTCTAGCTCTGCTCCTCGACTTTCAAGCTCTGTGAATAACTAGCACACTTTATCTTGTACTGGTTGAAGCCGTTGAGTAACTTCCATCACTCTACATTGAATTGTATGGATTTGTTGTTGGGTGGTTCATTTCTCTTGAGACCGCTTCATTCTTTCTATGGCTGACAGGGCCTTCAGTTGTGCCTGTAGTGTGTGTGCATGCTTCTTTTCTTCCTTGAGCTGCGACTCCAATGCCTGTAACTCTGGATTTTTGGTGAGTTTCTCGTATGTCTAGGCACTCCGATTACTCAGCTACTTGCATTCTAAGGCAAGTTATTTTATTTTGTCAACTGCGCTACAGGCAGTTGCTTCCCTTATGTCTCTTACATCTTGAGGGGTCTTGGGCACAGTACAAAGCTCCAAGTCTACTATGCGTTGTTGGAGCTGCTAGATTTCTTCTTCAATTTGTGCCACCTACTATGGAACTTGTTCTTTGGCCTTTACTTCGATGACTGTCACAGAGCAAAGTGCTCTGTAACCATTTCCTTTACTTCAAGTTTCTCAATGAGAAACTATTCCTTGCTTTGCTGTAACTATGATTTTTCTTCATCCCACTTCGCTTGTAGAGAAATATTTTCTCGTTCTTCAGCACTGTGTTGCTACTCAAGGTATTTTTGTACTTGTTCTAAAGCCTGGGTGGCATGTGCTGTCTCTTCCTAAGCTCATCGAAGGTGAGATTCAACTGTATCAGTGATCTGGTGGAGTTAAGCTAGCTCATAACCCAGTTTTGGTGTTCCCAATGGCGGAGTCGCAGTGGAAACTATGCGACTGGACTGTAGTGCCTGATGCATCCCTTGGAGTTCAACCTTGATCCAGCTGCATATCTCTTCCTGCTGAGCTTCTTTCTTTTCTACAATCTCCAACGAAGCATCGTTCAGTGCTGCGACGATGAAGTCAAAGTCATCCGAGGTGAGGGTGGTTTGCATTTTAGTCATATATGCTTTTGATTTCTTCCTTGAAGAAGGTTTCATAGGGGAAACCTTCCTTTTCTTCGAGGGTTCCTCCTCGTCTCTAGGCGGTGTAACCTCGCCTTTCTTTTGTTCAACTTCTTCTCCATCTATCTCTCTGCCATATCCCCCTTTCTCTACTGATATGGAAGCAGTATTCACGGATGTGCTATCTAAATCATGGACCTCTTCGGTCTTCTTTATCTTGCTAGGTCCAGGTGTACCATGTGCTTCTTTTGTACTGTCTAAGTCAAACATCTCAGTAGGGTCTTCTAGAATGAGGAGGTTCACCGACTTGTCATTGGTGATTTCCTCCAAGTCCTCCTCTGTCAGCTTGTAGTAAGACTACAACCGTTCCTCGTTTTCTTCATCTCACGCTATGATATAGATGAAATGGTGGTCCACATTGAACTTCATTAAGGGTTTGAAATGGTGGAGAGTGTTCGGGGTTATACGTGGCTCAGACTGGATGGTTTTATTCAACTGGCTATAATATGTGTGGAACACGACATTCGACTGCCATTGCTTGTTCATGTCACTAGAGTACCATAGCGTATCAAACTTCGCATCCAGAGGATCAAAGGGCTTGATGTCCGGGAAGGTCGCACCTTCCAACATCTCCCATGCAATGTAAGAGATCAGTATAAGAAGCCAGCTGAAGTGGAATTCGTATCCCTGATATTGTGCTTCCTTGCAGTCCAGTTCCAACTAGTTCATGAGGTACTTCTCCCAATTCATTTGTAGGCCCTCCACACACTTCCCTGCGAGGTCGACTACAAATCCAGTCACTTGGGTGGGTCGGTTTTTGCGAATTAAATTTCCTGCGATCAATTGACAGGAAATGCACATTGTGCCGCTCTAGATAGAGGCTACCTTATAACCTTGTGTTCCCTTCTCAACATCTCCATAGGTGTCTTTAATCTTCTACGCAAGAGCGCGATCCATGGCTTTTCCAGGGTAGAAATCTTGTGGGTCAGGGCTTTGCATGCTTAKCCCTATGATCCAATTGATCAATGTCGGATCCACTGTGATACGACAATTTAACCATAAATATCCTCCATGGTAGAAAGACAATAGCAGTTTGATGCCTGCGTTCACTTCTTGGTGCCTTTCAAAGTGAGGAATCTTCATGACATTGAGCAGTGTGGACTGCGCGAGGTTCATGGTCCATGATTGGGGAACGATCTTTGAGTTCTTTCCTTTGGTCCTGGTCAGATACTTATGTGTGGAAAACATGTTATATACCTTCATGTCTCCGAGGTTGAAGCTGCTAAACTTCAACGCTATGATCTTATATTGGTCTGCATGCACTGTGTGTATCCCTTTCAGGAGGTACGCAGTGACCAAAGTTTACTCAAACTCTCTAGGCACATTGTCTCGATTTATTGCGCCGCTCATGGGTGGTAGATAGGTAGGTAAAATACTCAGAATCAACTTGGAATTCATGAGATCCTCTCTGTGCTTAGTTCTCTTTTCATCTATTGGTCGTGATGGTCCTGCTCGAGCAGTGGATGAAGATGCTTGCATGACTCTTGTAGATGAAGCCTGGATACCTTCAGACATCTAAATGACTCTCTCAGTCATTAATTCAAGGAGTACTTTTGTTACTGATTCTTCAACTACGGTGAGCTCGTCGGAAATCTGTGCTCAGGATTAATAATATCCCGTCAAGTTAGCTCAGATACTACACTATAATAATCAGCAAGAGCACAATGATAACTGTATACAATAACAACTTAGTCTATGGGCTCAAAATTCTCAGTTGGCAAAAGTGTTCTCAGTGCATGGCGTGATGAGATAAATAGGTAACTTGACAACAGTTCACTTGCAATGGTTATGAGCCTCCATTAAATCTTGTTCGATCTGTTATGGAGTAGTATAATGTTCTTATGATGAACCTTTATTGCCTTTCTTCCCGTTCAGAGCGTCGATCAAACGGTTATAATATCCCCAATGGTTATATTGCTTCACCATGGAGAAGTGCCATGTGTCATTGTTCTGATATCTCAGTGAAGTTCCAATTCTGCAAATTTTCTTTCCGTGAATTTCCTTCTGGAATATTCTATAAATTTTCAATATTATCCCTCTTCTTACTTAGATTTCTATTCTTCTTTCCAGTGAGCTTTGGCTCGATATGTCTTTTTCTATTCTGATTCTTATCTTCTTTTAACATAGTCACTACGCATTGTTGAGATTCTTTCCTAGGATTTAGGGGTAATACCTCTTATTTATCTGGAGTAAGTTCTTCAGTATTCTTTGGGTCTCCTAGTGTTCTTACAGCTTCAACATTAGGGTTTCTAGTGTCAAATAGATTCGATATGTTCTCCTGTTCTTCAATCAATTGTGCGATCTTTCTGGTCATGAAATCTTTTAATTCTTGTTTCTTCTGCTCCAAAACTTCTTCTTCTTCCTTTCATCTGGCTTGAGCTCTGTCAATCCAAGGTTTTCCTATTAACATGGTAAATGGGGCGCTATCCTCAATAAATTGAATAATATCAAAATCTTCCTCTGTCGAAGTTCCAATGGCGGTCATAGGTATCTGAGCGAGCCTTCCACATAGTTTTACTAGTTTTCCTTTGAATAACCTTAGTCCTCCTAATGAAGGAATCATTGCAGGCCTTCCGATATCTTCCCAATTTCTCTCTGTCATGATATTTACCCATGTTTCCTTATATAGAACACAGTCAATGTCGAAATCTCCTATTCTTTCTTCGATGCATTCTTTTCCTTTGACGATTGCTGATAATCTGACATGTCGGTGGTTATTCAGGGTTTCTTTCATTTGTAACAATGTTTGCTCAGATCCTTTCTGGTAGTCTACCATAATCTCAGTTTTTGGATCTGCCTTAGGGTTTTCTTGTCTTATATTCATAATTTCAAGCTTAGCAATCATTCTAGGGCAATCCAATACTTCATGGTCTAGAGATTTACAACATAGGCAACTAGGTCTTCCACCAGGGCATTCCTTAGCCAGATTTCCTTGTCTTCTGCAACTGTAACAGAGGGTTAATCCTCTCTTTCTTTTAAATGATCCCCAACCTCTTCTGTACTACACACTAGGATCATGGTAGCTAACCTGCAACAAATTATTTCTAGGATCTTGCATCCATTCGTTAGTCGAAACATTCTTTCTATGCATAGGTATAACATATCGTTCACTATTCTTATCATATCTACTCATATCAAATCTTCTTTCATTTATTAATACCCTAGTTTTCAAGCTAGGACATATCCTATCAATCATACCTAGATCCATACTATAGAAACAAAAAATTCCATTTATCTTACTTCTACAGAGCACAAAGCTTCCAGATCTAAAACTTTTAACTATTCTTACCTTTATCAGAGCACAGAGCTTGTAAATCTTACCTCTTTTAATAAAAAATTCTCACTTTTACCTTTCTTAGAGCACAAAGATTTCAGATCCGACCTCCTTTCTTCAGATCGGTTTTCCTTCTTTAGCACAAAGATTTATAAATCAAGTAGAATACTGTGCACTAGGGAACATATCTACGCACAGAGATTTCACAATATCAAGTCGAATCTTTGCACAAATCTTCTTCTTTCTCAGTTCCCAGCAATCACAGTTTCAGGTCCCGAAAATTGAACCATTTTTTTGCATAAGGGGCAGACCCAGGGTTCAACGCTACAACAACACACCAACAAAACCCTAACTACCGACCCTTTCGGCAACACCTGCGAAGCATATGAAGTATCACTCGAGGTAGAGGTAGGGGTGGTTGCAAGAATCAGGTGTTTGCAACCTTAGATGGGACACAGATCTGTGATTCTAACACTTAATAAAACACTTATCACCGTTAGTTCTTCAATATATAATCATTAATCACTTCATTGATAAAGCAGGGCTTCACAACATTCACATTGTTATAATGTACTTAAGCACTCAACATCAATAGATAGGTCATATCTAGTAGATTAAGCACTAAGAACATTCTTATGGATCAGATCTAATATTCTCACATATCATTATCACTAAGCATAAGCAGATCTATCTAATCATCTTAAAGCACTTAGCAAAAGAAGACATAAACACATTAAGATAAGCACAAAGAAAGGCAACACAACATTTACATGGTTCACCCCCACACTGGGTTACGTCCACCAACTCTTCTTCTTTATTTTCTTCAGTCAATCAATTACAAGCACAAAGCCATCAAAACCCTTACTCCGCATAGGAGAGAATATCTGCATAGCTCACTAGATCCTTCTTCCTTTCATTACAACACTAAGCCCTCCACAATTTGCTACAAGGACATACACTCAGCTTTGCAAGTCTCTTACATTCATGCACAAAGCACTTACAAACCCTACTTGCACTTAACATACATTCACATCACATAGATGCACTATTCAACTTCTTCTTACATTGCCTATCCTTCT
>SNQJ01S0029877.1:140852-168714 GCA_010110895.2 Picea sitchensis
ATTCCAAGGCACTAAATCCTAAGCTAGTTTGTGCACCCTAGAAAATAAAATCGTGACTAATCAATTTTAAATTATAGCATTAATTTTAATGGTCGTGCTTACTCAAAAAGGTATGGTAGTGAAACTCATGATGTTATGACTCAGCAAGTAAAGTAAATATGAATACAATACAAAGTCCTAACTTCAATTTTCAATGAATGATATGCTTCTTAAAATAATGCAATTTTCATTTTCAAATATGCAATTATGAAATAAAAATGCAATCTTTCGTTACATGCACTAAGCTAAATGATAAAGAATCAAAAGATCAAAATCCCAATCAATGAAAAATGCCTAATATTTTTGTATTTTCAATATAAGAAAATTGGAAATGCATGGACTGAACAACAACTTGATATATAAAAACTCTATTGTGTATAGAAAGAAACAACTCAAGTAGGATACTAAGGAGACAAATACCCATCCCAATGTACAAGGACAATCAAAATGAGAATATGATGAGAAAGACTCCGCCCAAAAATTCAACCAAATACATGCTTCTTGTCATCCCACAGACACTTAACAGTCACTACAGAGACCCAAGAAGAATCAACAATCATCAAAACCTATCGAACAACCACCAAACCCAACAAACAAGCAAAAGAGGTTGATTTACGTGACTGTTCAAGGAAATAACGTGTATGTACGCAACTTGCAGAAGGAAAACAAGCATATATACGTGACTGTCAAGCAAAAACCCACGTATATGTTTCAAAAACACAGTTAGGCAATGGAGAAAGGCTTAAAGACTTATACCTAGAGTGAACAGAGATTGTCAAGCAATGATACGACAAGAAATGCAATAGGAACGAGATAAATCTAAGGAGAAAAACACTCCAAACCCTAAGAAGAAGAGTCAATCCCCAATATGGTTGCCAATTATTTTACGAGGAAAATCTCTTTATGGCTAGGGTAAACCACAACAAATGGAAATGACTGCAGAAATAAACTCTATTATCAAGTATGATATATAAACAAATATGCTAAGAAGACAAGATAAAAGGCCTACCTCGTCCAGAAGTTCGATGAAGTCCATCGTTGAGCACTTGACCCAAAGCAATATACCTGCAACTAGTCCTCAAAAACCAAGCAAAGCAAGCATATGGTGATAATATATGATTTTATCACATTCAATAACATAATCCATTAATATATATATAACAAATACGCCCTTGGAATAATAATTCAAATATTTTCAAGATATCAATTGGACGGGAAAAGAGTATTTTTATTAACATATGATCAGCAGAAGTGAAAAGTTACAGACTTTTGTGTCAACACGGTTCAAAACCAAGTGACGCAGAGCCCGACCTCAGCAGGGTCTACTGACCTCCCGGTCTATGGATCTTCATATTCCTCTAATATGAAATGGTTCCTTAGTCACCACTGGAACCTTCAATGCATATAAAACCACAGGTCCTAGAATTTACGCCTACGTGAACAAGCACTAGGCACGAACCTCCACTCTACGTGACCACCAACGTGACCACTGACTTAACCCAAAAATGTCTCTTCAGGTTTCAAGACTTCACGTTTCACGATTTCGGGATTCCTGCTATGGGTCACCCCGGCTCCTTTGATTCCTGAAACCTCGAAATGAGCTAACGGTCCACTAGCTCCTCCCTTATGCCTCAACCATATGACCTCCAGCCAAACCCTGGGGCCCACCTTCGAATGCGTCGGAATTTCGCGTATCGGGAATTCACATTGTGACTTTGCTCCCTTTTCCTGACACACAAACTTGTGATTTCCTTGCCTCAGATAAACAGTCTCGATTCCCCCACAATTTGATGGTCCAGATTTCGTCGGGATTTTGCGAAGTTGAAATTTCACCTTTCGGGATTTCGTGACTCGCGACTTCCGAGTTACTGCTTCCTCTACACTCCTGACTTCCGAAATGCTGATATTTAGAGCGCCAAATCAATGACTCTCACCTCTTCAGATCTGACAACTTTTATCTCTCCTAAGATTGTGAACGTTGAAGGAATATTGTCCTTAACCTCCCTGCAACTCCATTGGATCTAACGGTCCATGGATATCGACACTTCTCCCTCCGATAATTTCCACCATCCGTTTAGACTCTCGATAATTCCTGGCCAAATGAATTGATGTCCGCCCTTCTAATATTGATTCCACAAGGTGACTTCAACCTCGTCTTTCCTTTGAAATTCTCCAAGTCTCTATCCTTCCTGAGATTTTCTCCTTGCTGAAATCTCAAGGATTCTAAGGAATCTTACACGCACTCCTTGCGGCTTCCACAATAACCTCTGGTTATTCGACAATTCCAACTTTGTGCACTCCCTGCGACAAAATTTCTTCAACTATTCAATTGGGTTGGAAAATTCTAAGACTCTCCTCAGCCTACGCACACCTTGCACGAATCTGTGCTATACTTGCACTTCTTCTAGTATAAGATCAACGGTATCTGTCCTGAGCTTTCTGAGATAAAATCACAACCTGTCGACGCACTCCATGCAGAATTTTCACTGCATTCCTTGCAGGAATTCCCAAGAAGAGAAACAATTGAAACTTATACTCTCCTCATAGACTTCATACATTCAACATGAAATCATGTACATACACAACATTGAAACAAATGCATAACAAAGACTAGAAATAAACTGTAAACATACCATTCAATAGATGTAAACAGGAACCATAAAACACCATGAAATTGGATCAAAGCATTCTTATATTAATTAAGTGATTTTGTACATGGTTTCTATAGCAACAACTATCTGCTCAAACACCTTCTCCAATATTTGTTCTTCTCTTCTCCCCTATTCTATCGTTCTCTACATCTTAATTACAACAATGAGAATCATCCTCTAATACATCTACGAGGGAGTCTTCTTAAGTTTTCCCTCCTACAATTCTAGGCTATCTTATTGAATTAAATATTACAACTACTTTACATTGATTACATTAAATGAATACAATTGGAAGATGAGAGTGAACGCTCAATATCTGCATTACAATTCCCAAAACATTCAAGATCAATTATATCTTTTCAGATATTACATTAATGTTCCATCCTTTGAAATTCAAAATATCTCCAAAATGTGCGCCCTGACGCAGAGCCCTACCTCAACAGGGTCTGCTGACCTCCCAGTCTATGGATCTTTGTATTCCTCTGAGCCAAAATGGTTCCTTAGTCCCCATTGGAACCTTCAATGCATATAAAACCACAGGTGCTTCTAGAAGTTACACCGTCACGAACAAGAACTAGGCATGAACCTCCGCTCCACGTCACCACCAGCATGACCACTGACTTAACCCAAAAATGGCTCTTCAGGTTTTACGACTTCGCGTTTCACGATTTCAAGATTCTTGTTGTGAGTCACCCCAACTCCTCTGATTCCCGAAACCCCAAAATGGGCTAACGTTCCACTATCTCCTCCCTTATGCCTCAACCATATGACCTCCAGCCAAACCCTGGGGCCCACCTTCGAATGCATCAAAATTTCGCATATTAGGAATTCATGTTGTGACTTTGCTCCCTTTTCCTGACACCTGAACTCACGATTTCCTTGCCTCAGATCAATGATCCTCATTCCCCCATGATTAGACAGTCCATATTTCATCAGGATTTCGCCTCTTGGGATTTCACGACTCACGACTTCTGAGTTACTTCTTCCTATACACTTCCAACTTCTGAAATTCCGATATTCAGAGTGCTAAATCAATGACTCTCAAATCTTCAAATATGAAGGCTTCTATCTCTCCTGATCTTGCAAACGTTGAAGGAATCTCGTGCTTAATGTCCCTGCAACTCCACTGGATCTAACGGTCCATGGATATCGACACTTCTCCCTCCGAGAATTTCCACTATACATTTAGACTCTCGATAATTCCTGGCCAAATGAATCGATGTTTGCCCTTCTGATCTTGATTCCATGAGGTGACTTCAACCTCGTCTTTCCTCTGAACTTATCCAAGTCTCTATCCTTCCTAAGATTTTCTCCTTGCTAAAATCTCAAGGATTCTAAGGAATCCTGCATGCACTGCTTGTGGCTTCCACAATAACCTCTGGTTATTCGACGACTCCAACTCTGTGCATTCCCTGCACACACCTTGCATGACTCTATGCTATACTTGCACTTCTGCTGGTATAAGGTCAAAGGTATCTCTTATGAGCTTTCTGAGATAAACTTAGAACCTGTCGACGCACTCCTTGCGTACTTTTCAATGCACTCCTTGTAGGAATTCTCAGGAAGAGAAACAATTGAAACTTATACTGTCCTCATAGACTTCATACATTCAACATGAAATCACATACATACACAACATTGAAACAAATTCATAAAAGAGGCTGGAAATAAACTGTAAACATACCATTCAATAGATGTAAACAAGAACCATAAAACACCATGAAATTGGATCAAAGCATTCTTATATTAATTCAATTATTATGTACATGGTTTCTATAGCAATAACTATCTGCTCAAACAACTTCTACAATATTTTTTCTTCTCTGCTCTCCTATGCTCTCTTTCTCTACAGCTTAATTACAACAATGAGAATCATCCTCTAATACATCTACGAGGGAGTCTTCTTAAGTTTTTCCCTCCTACAATTCTAAGCTATCTTATCGAATTATATATTACAACTACTTTACATTGATTACATTAAATGACTACAATCAACAGATGAGAGAGAACGCTCAAGATCTATGTTACAATCCCCAAAACATTCAAGAGCAATTATATCTTTTCATATATTACATTAATGTGCCATCCTTTGAAATTCAAAATATCTCCAAAATGTGCACTGGTGTATATCCAGTTGTCCTCCACTCGTGCTTTCTTTGTTGGTGATTCTCTTGCATCATACTCCTCTGGCTAAAAAATTTCATGGACTCATGTCCATGAGCTCTTGCACTGTCTATCCATGTTTCTGGATATCTGATTCACTTTCCCAATTGGCATCCTCGATCGGTTGTCCTTTCCACTTTACCAAATATTCAAAATATGTCCTTCTCTGGGTCTTCTTGCTAACTCTCTGATCAATGATATTTTCCATCTGTGGCTTTTCAACTACAGGCATCCGTTTGACCCATTGAATCTCCTCTTGTTTATATTCTCCTCTTGCATCATCTTCTCTATAAGGGTACATATATTCTATGTTGAATATGGGCTATATTCCCACACCATCTGACAATTCTATCTCATAAGCGTTTTCCTCAAATTTTTGTAAAATATTACACGACCCTATATTCTTCATCTTTAGTTTATTATATGTTACCCTTGGGAACCTTTATTTTATGAGGTGTGCTAAGACTAAATATCCTACTTCGAATTTAAATTCTCTCATGTGTTGATCTGTTCTGCGCTTGTATTCCTGGTTGGAACTCTGCAACCGCTCTTTAATATTGTTGTGGAGATCCTGCATCTCTGCTGCAAAATATTCTTCTCCAACACTCTTGAACTCATTCATATCTAAGTCTCTCAACTCAGATACTCCCCTTGGCTACATTCCATACATTATTTGGAATGGGATTTTTCCTATGCTCATGTTAGGTGAGTCATTATATGCAAATTCTGCTTGCGGCAGAATCTGATCCCACTGACTATGATGTTCATCTACTAAACTCCTCAACAAGTCCCCCAAACTTTGATTTACTACCTCAGTTTGTTCGTCCATCTAAGGGTGATATGATGAGCTAAAAGATAAATTTGTCCCCAGCTTCTTCCATAATTTCCTCCAGAAGTGACCTACAAATTTGGTATCTCTGTCCGAGACAATACTCTTGGGTAAGCCATGAAGTCGAACAAATTATTTGAAAAACAGATTCGCAATGTGTGTTGCATCACTGGTTTTTTGACATGGAATAAAATGTGCCATTTTTTAGAATCTGTCGACTACCACGAATATGGAATCACAACCCCTCTGCGTCCTCGGTAGTCCCAATACAAAATCCATTCTTACTGCGTCCCACGACCTCTATGGTATTGGCAATGGTTGATACAACCCTGTATTTTGTCTTTTCCCCTTTGCGTGCTGGAAGATTCTACATCTGTTGACAAAATTCCGCACATATGTCCTCATTCCTAGCCAATAATAAAAACTGTTCAGTTGCATGAATGTTTTGTCATGGCCGAAATGTTTTTCTCTCATAGAACTCTTCAGGATACACAATTGATTTCCTTTGAACAACAGTCCATGCTGGATAAAGTGTTCAATCCATTGGCTTCTGTATCTCAGAACATGATTCTAACATGCTTCATAAGCATCTTTGAAATCTTAATCATCTCTGTACATTTCCTTAAGGCTATCAAAACCTAATCTCTTCACTCGAAACTCCTACAAAATCAAACATTTCTTGCTCAATGCATCAACAACCTTGCTAGCATTTCCATAAATGTTCTTTATAAAAAAAGCAAATTTATGCATAAACTCAACCCATTTTGCATGTTTCTGGTTCAATTTCTCCTATCTGGTTATAAACTATAAGGCATGGTTATCACTATACAAAATGAACTCTTTTGGAACCAAGTAGTGCCTCCATTTCTTCAGTGCTTGTATGACTGCATAAAACTCCTTGTCATACGTGGAATATTTCATCTTGGTCTCGTTCATCTTCTCACGGAAGTATGCAACTGGTCTATTATCTTGACTTAAGACTGATCCAATCGCAAATCCACTTGCATCACATCTCACTTGAAATGTTTTGCTAAAATCTGGCAAAACCAGAACTGGTTGTTCAGTTATCTTCTCTTTCAACAACTTCAAACTTTTCTATGCTTCCTCTGTCCAATGAAAAGATTTATGTCTTTTTTTTACTGTGTCCATCATTGATGCAAAAATTCCACTAAAAATTCTGATGAACTTCCTGTAAAAACTGGCTAGTCCATGGAAGCTTCTAACTTCAAATATATTCCTTGGCGATGGCCATTCTTTGATTGCTCTTACCTTCTCAGGATCCATCTTCAACTCATTCGAATAGATCACAAAACCCAAATAGATGAGTTATGTCCTCATGAAAGATGACTTCTTCATATTTATCAATAAATTCTCTTGCTACAACCTCCTCATCACTAGAGTTAAATGTCTCAAATGTTCTTCCTCAATATTACTGAAGATCAGTATATCATCAAGATACAGAGTTACAAACTTCCCAATGAAATCTTTCAAGACTTCATTCATCAATCTCATAAAGGTACTTGGTGCATTCGTCAAGCCAAAAAACATGACAATACATTCATACAGTCCTTCATTCATATTGAATGTTGTCTTCCATTCATCACCTTCCCTCATCCTAATATGATGATATCCTCTCTTCAAATTGATTTTTGAAAAAAACTTTGCTCCACTCAAACAATCCAGCAAGTCATCCATCCTGGGTAAAGGAAATCTATACCTGATGGTGATTTTTTTTATAGCCCTTGAGTCTGTACACATTCTCCATCCACCATATTTCTTTGGACTTAACACTATTGGTACAACGCATGGACTCAAGCTTTCTCTAGCCAGCCCTTTCTCCATCAAATCCTAGACTTGCTTCTTGACCTCTTCATTCTCCTGCGACATCAATCTGTAAGTTTCTTTGTTTGGAAAAATCGCTCCTAGTATAAGGTCAATGTGATGGCTTATACTTCTGATGGGCGGAAATGAACAAGGCAAATCATCCACCACTATATCAACAAAATTCTCCAGCAGTTCCTGAATTTCTTCAGGTAGATCATCCATTCAGGTACTGGTCAAAATGACTCTAGGTTTTCTCACCACAACAAACTTCATTTATTTTTCCTTGTTGACTTCATACAGAAGTTCCTTCACACTCATGAGAAGTATAGTATTACTTGTTTCCTCTTTCACCTTATTCTCTTCAATCGACAACAACATATGCGTCCTACCATTCTTTTCCAAGGTATAGGTGTTATTTCTTCTGTCATGGACAACATTTTTGTCATATTGCCACGGTATCCCCAACAAAATATGATAGACATCCATGGGAATTACATCACATAAGATCTCATCTCTATAACCTCCTATCTTAAATTCAATTAAACATTGTTTAGTGATTGTTACCTGATATCCATTTTGCTACCATGAAACCTTATATGGGCTTGGATGTACAACTGTCTCCAATTCCATCTTTTCCACCATATTTGTGGATACTAAATTATCTGTGATTCCACTGTCAACTATCACCTTAAATACCCTATCCTTGGTCTTGCAAGAAGTTCTAAACAAATTGTTTCTCTGTACTAGATTTTCCATCTCTTTCTCTGGCTTCAAGAGAATTTTCCTCATCATTAAGGATTTCCCACCTTCTACATCTTTTGCCTCAACATTTCACCTCTGCACTTCTAAAATGTGAGCTTTGACTCCTCCATCTCTTTTTCTATCGGGATATTCCCAAGATTTATGTCCTATTTTTCCACTGTCAAAAGACTTTACTTTACCTCCTCTTCCTCTTCCTCTCCCTCTTGCTCAAGGAAAAGTGTTCCTATCAGCATATTGCCTTCCTTGTGAAATTCCTCCCCTTTCTAGGTGGATATAGGGTTTATTTTCTTCATCCCTGGGCTTTTGTGTTCTGTCCTGAGCAATTTCTTTGCCTCTACTCTGTATTCTACCTCTACCCCTTTGACCTTGTTTTCGGGTCTATTTTTCTTCTTCTTTCAGAGCAACCTAATAAGCATCTTCCACGGTTCTGATCGTCACAATGCTCATCTCGTCCTGAATTTCATATCTCAGGCTATTCATATATCTGGTGACCTTTTCATCATCACTCTCATGATGACCAGCTCTGATGTTTAACCTGTAAAACTCCTCAGTGTATTCCTTCACTGTCATCCCTTTCTGTCTCAAATTCTGCATTCTTCAAAATAGATTGATTTGGTAATATCTGGGTATGAATTTAGATTTCATATTCGCTACCATCCTATCCCATATTTTGATTCTTTTTTTTCCTTTGCAACGCCTTTCATCCAGTATTTCATCCCACCATAGTGTTTCATGTCCTTTCACTCTAGTGACAACGTGATTTACTTTCTTATCTTCTTCAATATCCTCATAATCAAAGTATTTATCTAGAACTCTAAACCAATCTAGCAGCTCCTCAATGCCCAAGTTACCTTCATACATCGGGATGTCCATATTTTCTCTGGCACCCATTCTGGCAATATATTTTAGTGAACGTTCATCTACAACATCCTTGGATGTAGCTTCTTGTCCTACTCCTTCTTCGTTCTCACTTTCAGTCTCACTGATATCTCTCGTATCAGGTGTTAGTCTCTGTGTTGTCTCCATAACATCTAATCGAGCACATAGTTCTCTCATTTCCCTTTCCATGGCAGGATCATGAATATCTCTTTCTGGACGTCTTCTTAGAGGCATTGTTTCACTCTGTCCATGCAAAATTCAAATCACAACTTGCCTTTGTCTTCTCTTGCTTACAAAAAACAATAGTTGTAAGCTCTGATACCACCTGGCGACGCAGATCCCCACCTCAGCAGGGTCTATTGACCTCTTGGTCTATGGATCTTCATATTCCTCTAAGCCGAAATCTCTCCTTAGTCCCCACTGGAACCTTCAATGCATATAAAACCACAGGTCCTTCTAGAAGTTACACCTACGTAAACAAGAACTAGGCACGAACCTTCGCTCCACATGACCACCAACATGACCACTGACTTAACCCAAAAATGGATCTTCAAGTTTCACAACTTCGCATTTCGCGATTTCGAGATTCTTGTTGGGAGTCACCCTGACTCCTCCAATTCATGAAACCCCGAAATGGGATAAAGGTCCACTAGATCCTCCCTTATGCCTCAACCATATGACCTCCAACCAAACCCTAGGGCCCACCTCTGAATGCGTCGGAATTTTGCGTATTGAGAATTCATGCTGTGACTTTGCTCCCTTTTCCCAAAAATCGAACTCGCGATTTCCTCACCTAAGATCAATGGTCCCAATTCCCCCATGATTCGATGGTCCAGATTTTGTCAGGATTTTGCGAATTCGTAATTTCACCTCTCGGGATTTCACGACTCACGACTTCCGAGTTACTTCTTCCTCTACACTCCCGACTTATGAAATGTCGATATTCAGAGTACCAAATCAATGAATCTCGCCTCTTCATATCAGACAGTTGTTATCTCTCTTGAGCTTGCGAATGTTGAAGGAATCTCATCCTTAACCTCCCTGCAACTCCATGGATATCGAGACTTATCCCTCCGAGAATTTCCACCATCCGTTTAGACTCTTGATAATTCCTGGCCAAATGAATCGACTTATATCCTTCTAAACTTGATTCTGTGAGGTGAATTCAACCTCATCTTTCCTATGAACTTCTCCAAGTCTTTATCCTTCCTGAGATTTTCTCCTTGCTGAAATCTCAAGGATTCTAAGGAATCCTACATGCACTCCTTGCGGCTTCCATAATAACCTCTGGTTATTTGGTGACTCCAACTCTATGCACTCCCTGCGACGAAAGTTCTTCAACCATTCACTTGGGTTGGAAAATTCTAAGACTCTCCTCAGCCTGCACACACCTCGCATGACTCTATGCTATACTTTCACTTCTGTTGGTATAATATCAACGATATCTCTCTTGATCGTTTTAAGATAAACTCAGAAGCTGTCGATGCACTCCTTGCAGACTTTTCATTGCACTCCTTACAGGAATTCTTAGGAAGAGAAACAATTGAAACTTATACTCTCCTCATAGACTTCATACATTCAACATGAAATCACGTACATACACATCATTGAAACAAACGCATAAAAAAAACTGGAAATAAACTGTAAACATACCATTCAATAGATGTAAACAAGAATCACAAAACACCATGAAATTGGATCAAAGCATTCTTATATTAATTCAGTGCTTTTGTACATGGTTTCTATAGCAACAACTATTTGCTCAAACAACTTCTACAATCTTTGTTCTTCTCTTCTTTCCTATGCTCTCTTTCTCTACAACTTAATTACAACAATGAGAGTCATCCTCTAATACATCTACGAGAGAGTCTTCTTAAGTTTTTCCCTCCTACAATTCTAATATATCTTATCGATTTAAAGATTACAACTACTTTACATTGATTAGATTAAATTACTACAACCGGCAGATGAGAGTGAACTCTCAAGATTTGCATTACAATCCCCAAAACATTCAAGATAAATTATGTTTTTTTAGATATTACATTAATGTGCCATCCTTTGAAATTCAAAATATCTCCAAAATACGTGCCGGTGTATATCCAACTGTCCTGCACTTGCACTTACTTTGTTGGTGATTCTCCTACATCACCAAGAAACTAAGTTTCTTCCAGTTGGGCCTCCACCACTTCAATCCTCCACTAAAGGCAAGCTCATAGAAGAGAGGCAGTGATGTTCTCAATCAATAAGGGAAGAGCTTGGAGGTTGAAAATTGTGTTCAGAATTAAAGGACAAAGGGATGCAGACTCAATATGAAGTGAATAATTCCTCTAGAGTAACTTTGCTCTCAAATTTGAATTATTTCTCCTCTTTTCCATAGCTCGAAATTGGCCCATTTATAGACTTCAAATGAAACTGAAAGGCTGAGTCAGAATGTTTCCAGTATATGGAAGGCCAAGGATCATTGATCTCCTGTCGTGACATGTAAACCCAACACCCTTTTTCATTTTTGGGTACAAATCCCGATGTACGCGGGTTGTAGTGGTGCAACCTACATATATGCATGTTGTATAGTAGGCAAGGTGCGTACATGTGGAAAAAAATGTATTTTTATCTCTGGGATTTGCAAAAGGGGATGAAAAGTATGCATAGGGAAACGGAAAAATTCCCTCTATGCAAGATTGCATATGGTGAGGCAAATATTTCTATAACATTAAATCGGCCACAACCCCTTTCGGGTGGGGTTGGGATTCCAACCATTGGGTCCCATGGATATTGCACTACCCCTTGCATCCACCTCGACTGACTCATCACCTGCTCCAACTGAAGATGACAAAGCCACCAGGTTCATTGAGAGGATCTAGCACATCTGCCAAGATGTTCAGGATATTTTACAGAAGTCCAATGCCAAGTACAAGAAGCTCCATGATCAACATCGAGTGCCACATAAGTTTCAAGAGGGAGAAAAAGTTTGGTTGCACTTGCAACACTTGCAGAAACAATTCCTTACATGGCCCCATCGAAATCTTTGCCCACTCCATTATGGACCTTACACCATCACCAAGGTTTTGGGTGACAATTCTTTTGAGCTCAACATTCCCCCTTTCCTTGGCATGCACTGAGTGTTCAACGTGGCTCTCTTTCGGCCATATTTCCCACCATTATTGGCCACCTCAGAGACAGTAGAAAAGTTGACACCAATAGAGCTCAAACCTGACTACATGCAACGGGAATCAAGTGATCAGATTTTGGACACACAGGTCAAGGGAACTCGACAACAAAGGATCTAGCTTTATCAAGTTGTCAAAGTAGGGAATCTCATGCACCAAGGCAAGTGGCTCACCCACAACCAAATTCAACAAAAATTTCCTCATCTGATGGGGGAACTCAATGCAATGTAGACCATTTCTTCCTAAGGGGGGAGGATTGGTCCAGATGGATTTTGGTGGCCTTCCACCTATTCCAACTGGTTCATTTTGGCAGTTTTTCAGTTTCGTAGTTTTTTCCTAGTTTTCGGGTCCCCAACTTCTGGGGCCGTTTTGAGGCCCTAAACAATGTTTTTAGGGCTCACCACAATCATACAATAGACGATGTCACAGTTTGACGAAAACATGTGTAGTCCTTAGATGGACCTTTCCAACGAGATATCGTGCGCCTAAAATGGAGATCATATGCAAAAGTTATGACCCTGGGAAGTTGATGTACTAACTTACCCCAATGGGGCCCACATGACTTTTGGCGCTTCATCTCCTAGGGTTAGGTTTTTGGATGTATAGGGTTTTGGCATTCATGTTTATTGTAAAAATACCTTTATAACCTCATTGTACTCATCTTCTTGTGAATGAGCGTAGTCGTCACATCTCTTCTCAGAGATAATCCGCCACCATTCCAACAATCTTATTTTCCGCTGCATTTTACAGTTTCATCTTATTTCCTTATTGAATAGAAACAAGTTTTAATGTATCTCTGTTATTCTGTGTTAAGAATCTTTTAATAATAATCTATATTCATTTTGTTTTGCTCATAAAATTTGGATCAACAGATAATCCTATGGGATGCATTTCTTAGTGGTGTTGTTATTTTGAGATAGAACACCAACTGTGGGGCGTATGAACTATTGTAGGCACACTGATTTATTTTCTAAAAAAAATTAATTTTTGATTTTTTTAAATACACGTCATTTATATATGTATTTGTTTTATAATTTTGATTTATTTGATTTGTATATATGTGCCTAACAATATTTGTATGAGAATCAAAGATGGCAACAACAAGAGTAGGAGGAGGCAGGGCAGTGATAGGTTGAGACGTATGCTTTTGTGCATGAGTGGGAGGCCACAGAGAGGGATAGGGAGGTTTACCCTTGCCCTATTTCACAGCATACACATGACCTTATGATGAATATTGACCTTATGAATTTCTATCATGAGGGTACATCCCTTAGGAGGAACTCTGCATTGTTACAATAGTTGATCCATCATTGGGATCATGCGAGACAAGTGTTCAGGGTCGGTCTTGATATGTGGTATCATCCCCCAGAGGAGGATGTCTATTTCATCACTGGGTTTTATAGGATGGGGGTATATTTTCCCCATTTACTTGTGCTACTACCCGATGATGCATAAGATACCTAGATAACATATGCGCAGAGTTATGTCAATATGGATATTCCTTTGGCTTTGAAGTTCCAAGTAAAAGGTGGTCAGCTACAAATAGGTGCATTTGAGAGAGAGGGCATTAGGTTCTTATGTTATATGTTCTCATCACTGTCACAATATAGCTCAATGTGAAGGGCATTAGTTTCCCTATGTTGTATTATGCAGATAGTTTATTGTGGTAGCCTCGATTGATTACGTGGGTGGATGTTTTTTTGAGACAGTTTTTTCATGCAATAGATCATTGTCGCTCAGTTTTTTCTAGGACGACATTCTTCCCATTTGCGTTTGGGTTGTATAAATTATTTTGTGAGAGGGTTCATTCCACTCAGTCAGTGGTACCCCTCTTTCCTACTAGGCCTATGTTTGATGAGTGTATGCGCATGTAGGGGAAGTTGATGCCCAAGAGGGGCTTGTCCAAGTTTCTCATTACTCCAGTGGGAAGGGTGGTAATTGATTCATTGTATAGTGAGGAAGATAATGTCCTCGATATTCTAGAGTACTCATATGTAGTGATATATTGGAGAGAATGTCCAAACATTCGATTTACAGTAGAGGATCCACCAAATGAGAGAGATAATATTATCAATATGTTTAATCAATATATTTGCGTATTTTTATGTCTTATTTAATGCACATGTGATTTATCGTAACATTTTGTTTCAATTATCTTATAATTATTATCTATTTTTTTGCAGATATTGGCACATGTGTTGGGGATGCACCTCCCCAACATGAGGATGAGGTGATGGAGGAGGCAAAGGAGAATTCTTTAGTAGTACAAAGACCCCACATTGCATGCAGGCCATATTCGAGAGTCTAGCTAGAGGTGGTGGATGAGCTATGTCATGTCATGACTAATCATGGAGTGGTACCTGTACCCCATAGAGACATATTATGGGTAGAGGTGTTCTCTACTACATGGAGGCATTTGCCTTGTGACATGATGATGTTGATGAGTCATATTGTTGGTGCAATCAAACTCATTGATACGTTGAGGGCTAGTGCTCATGATCACACTACATCTAGCTCATCAATAGATCCATACACATCCTCTACTCCACCACATGGTTTGCCTACTCATATTGATTCTCCTCCACATGATTCAGTTGCAACATCTACTGATCGTCCATCCACATCTCCTCCTCCTCCTCCTCCTCATGTTTCTATCCACATGTGTCTGAACCTGTATCAACATCGAATCTTCCTCCTCCCTTTCTTCCTCTGCTTGTGCCACCATCCGCCGATCATTGTATTCCTCCTAGTCCACATGTGTCATCATCCACGGATCCCCCTCTTCCTCCTCTTCCTTCGCATGTGTCACAAGCTTCTAATGCTTTGGACACTATGATCATGTTGGGTGTTTTTTATGCACATCTTCATGATATTGATATAAAGACACTTCATAGTGCACTTATGCCGACATTTTTTTATGACATAATTGTTCTTGATAGAGGCTCTACCTTTGGTAGCATAAACATTGATGCACTTAGCTCTAGTGGTGGACCTAGCTAGTAGGTGGTACTGATTGACATTTATATTGATTGTTTAATGTTTCACTGGAGATCTATATATGACATGTTTATTGCATATTTTGTTGAGATGTATGTTTTACATGTATATGTATATCACTCATGTATATTATTTTTTTCATATAATGTTGTGGTTGTTGTTTTTGTTTGATTTATAAAATGTAATATGAGTATGCTAATGACGAACATTGTTAATGATATCTCTACTTTTAAGTGAAATTTGATATGTATCACTCATTTAAATTTATAGTTTCCATATAATGTTAAACTTTACTTTTATGAATGCATTTAATTTGGATTGTTATTGCAAAAAGTTATAACCATTAATGCCATATAATGTTTAATTGTTGTTCAAGGTGAATTGTTTGTTGTCCAACAAGATATAATATGTTGATTAAACGTGTTTAGAAACAAAAATACTTAAATATGATGAGAAATGATTTTGATTTGAATATTTATGTCGTTTTCATATATTATAATGATAACATTATAACATAATTATTCACTAATAATAATGTTGATGATGTAATAATATTGCTATTTTATTAGTTTTTATTATTCAAAGATTACAAGACAGTTATAATATAATTGTTTACTAAAATAACAATGATTATAATTTATTAATATTTAAATTTTCCAAAGATTTTATTAATTTATATTATACAACTATTATAATATATGCAATTTATTCAATTAAATTTAAAATAATAAATATAGAGAATAATAATACATTTTGATCTATATAGTTTCGATGAAATGGTTTCACAATGTTTTACTCTAATATAGACTTTATGAATCTTTTATTAAAAAATAATACCACCCAACATTTTATAATTAGTATTTTTAAGAATTAGTAAAACTCATTTATAATTTCGGACTAGGCTCTAGAAAAGGGCTCTTTTATAATTTCCATGTCCTTCCTATATTGACACTTATTGTAAGGAGAATGCGAAAATAATTATTAATATAAGTTTATATAATTATAAAAATAATAGATGGAGTGGAATAGGTGAAGGCCATGATAGTTGCACTAGTTGAGGTGAGAAATGCCATCAAAGTTGGCAATGCAAGGTACACCACAACTATTGTGTAGATGTTGCACAAAGCTATTTTGTTGGAATTGTCCTTAGAAGTTCCATCAAAGAAAGTATATATTTATTTGAATTTTGATTTTCTCAAACAATACAAATTTTGAGGTTTGGATATTTTTTAATATATACATTTTTCATGAAATAAAATATAATTTAAAATAATTATTTACTATTGTACACCACCAACTTTGTGATATCTCAATTAATGCTTAGTAATTCAAATGTTAACATAAAAACATTTTAATACAATACAACATAAATTTGCTATAATAAACAATAAATATGACAATGAAAATATATCAAAACCAAATCTTATGCGTGTACGTCTATTTAATGTATTTTCAATATGGTGGTTGTAAATGGTTGTCAAATTTTCATATCCAACATAATTATAAAATGAAGGAAAAGAAAAAAATAATTTTCCATTATAGATATCCATAATAAAATGACACATCTACAATATAAATGTCCAAACAAACCATTTACATGAAATCAATGTCCGTTGCTATCACCATGATTATCTTCCTTTCTTGGCATTGTAACATTTTTGTTCTCAAAAAGATGTTTAGATCTCGGATCATGTCTTAGTACGAACCACCAATCCCCATCCAACACATTTGGGTAAAAACAACATGTGGTTGCAATGATTTGGGAAAACATAAGGCTCCTTACTTTCAACCCACATTGTTTTAGAGTTAATAAATATTATCCCAATATCATGATATCCCTTTACATTTAGCCCACCACTTGCAACAAAAAATAACACATTGAAACGATGAGAAGTCCACTTGCATGATATATTGTATCTTTCCAATATCAAGTTTTATCACGGTGGTTAGCATGACTAGATTGGTCGAACTCAACCTCCACTCCACAATCTTGTGTGATGTGGCCTTCATTACCATACTCAATGTGAAAATGATGTCTGTATGTTCACAAAGATGGGAAGAAATGCACCTGTAAAAATGCGAACAAAGGGCGGTGTCATATATCTAATAACCTAAGCATTAATAAAAACATAATACATGTTACAATTCAAATGTGCAATATTATAAATAGAATGTGGTACTAAGAGAGGTTATTACATAGTTGTTGTACCCTATCCCTATGTTTAGTGCATCCATATCTTCTCCACGTGGGTTATAATCAGACATTGCATATTTCTCTTGTAACCGGTCAACCACTCAATTGTTGGGACATTGGTGATGTTTCACTTGCCCTCCTGATCCTTTATAAAATTAAGGAGGCAGACATGTTGAAGGGGGGTAAAGAGTGAGCATGTATAACTTCTATTCTACTTTTACTTTATTAAAATTTCATTCTCTTAGCCCTTTCATAGCATGACAGTGATAGAAATAGTAGGAATGTTACATCTCACAATCTAACATTAAGGGTGAAATTTGAATTGCTTCCCTTAGGGGGTAACATTTGGTTTATATGCATCATGGTTTTATTTACTTGCAATTATCCAAGGTGACTAATTCTATCATGAATGCAGATTCCTTTTAAACAAATTAAGTGTGGGATTGGCAAGACTTTGACATTGTTAGGGGCTTCACTCAACCTAGATTTTGATATGTTGTGAGAAACACATTGCCTCAGAAACATCTTGTTCACAAGAAGTTGAACTCTTTGCTAATATTATTGGGGTTACCTAGCTATATATACATTTCAACAATAAAATTTTTGGGTTGTTATGCATTCATTTCTTTCTCTTGTACATTACCTAGTTTCATGTTTCTTTTTATACATTTGTGGTTGATTTAATTTCTTCATTTCTTTTTATAATTACTATTCACTTGCATTGTTTATATGGATCATAGAGACTACCTAACACATGTAATATACTACGCATTCCTTAATCATAATACACACTAATTTTGAATTTTTAGCATAGCAATGGCTGATAGCTATTATAGTATGTTTGTAGCTTGTACATAGTTTCATTTTCAGTTGGGTTGTATGTAGAATTTTCCTTTATTTATAGTTTATTTGTATCCCTTTAACAATTTTGTTTTGGTAGTTCTTGTTCCATTGATTAACTTAGGATTATTTGTTTAATCTCTTTGCATCATTTGTAAGATTAGATTTGCATTATTTTAAGCTCGCCAATAGGAACTATCACTATTCTAAGGCATATCGCAAAAACAATAAAATACATACAATTAGGGGATTAGTATCATTACGGGGAACCAATACACTGAATCAAATTGACCAAGGAAACTAACTATGTAGTCAATTAGTTCAGGGATTAAAGTAATTTGGGCTACCATCTCCACTTTCCCCTTGACAACCCTATACCATGATGATTTGTGTGTTCTTTCTTTTTATTCACTTCGAGCATCAATATAAATTGTGACCACACTGGGGAAATGGATATTCCTAGTTATTTAAGGATTTACATGTTGTGTATGTTCATTTCTAGTTATAGATCCTGAAGAATTCAAGGGAAATCCCCTAAGTTCAAGGCTTTATAAAAAATTAATCAAATAGGAAACTTCTCAATCATTTTGAAAAATTATCATCCCATTCCTTTGGAGAAAAAATATATATTCCTTAGATCAACCTATCCCATGTCGATTTGACTTCCTCCATCTCACATAGTAGTTCAATTTCTAGATCTAGGACTTCATCTTTTGGTTCCACTACAATAGGAAACGTGTTTAGTCAATTTAATTCGATGCATGCTCCTAAAAATAACAAAAATGTGATCAAGAAGCTAGGCATTTTTTAGTATTAGGTAGACATCAATGTCACTCCCTAGAATGTTCCATCTCCTCTAAACATTGCACTAGCTATCGATCCTTTATCCAAGTTTAAAGATTATTTTCCCAAATTCTCAGGAAATGGGGTGACTTCTACAAATGATCATTTGGTCTCATTTTCTAATGCCTACAATGCTATTGATTCCCATGAGAATGGCATTTGTATTAGGCTAGTTTTTAACTCTTTGGAAGGAAGATCTATGTTATGACCCAAGGGGGGCATATATATGGCTAAATGTATATGATATGACCCCAAGGGGGTGCATATATGGGCCTAAATGTACATGTAATGTGTGAATACATATGTAATAGGGTCGACCTAGTGATAAATGGGCTTCATGTGCAAGTGTGAACAACTATATATAAGAGATCATGTATTCATTATGGAGAGGGTAATTTTGAAGTATGAATGGTATTTGGTTATTTGGAGGGGGTTCCCCTATTATTTAAGGAGTTATTGTGTAACTTATCTATCTTGGATTTGTGATTCATGTTGAAATTCTATACATGGTGTGTATTTATGTTATTTTATGTTATTTTGAGTATTTGTTCATTACATTTGGTATCAGAGCACCAATCCTAGGGTTTTTATCCTCAATATAGTCATTTTTTCATTTTCGCTATAATTTTTTCTTGGAGAATTTTCATAAGGAGAAACCTAGAGAATATTTATAATACTTATCAGAGTACCTGTGGTACAAATTGTAGCTTATGGTTCATTGTAATTTCAGAGATACACTATGTGGAAGATAGGTTATTTGACTAATCCTATTGACTCGTCTCAAATAGGTGTTGTGAGTAAAATAGTCATAACATCTTCCCAGAGTATCCAAATTGAGTGAAACTAATTGAATTGGACTATGGACAGTCTATAGTATTTTTTGTACAAGTTTCAGAATTTATATCAATTATTTTTCATAGGACACGCTATACAAGTGCGATCTCCTATAAAGGATAAAAATCAGCAAGGTGTGGGGAAGTTACCATAACTTCCACTTGGCACATCCAATTTTGGTCAGACCCATGGAATTGTAGAGAAGAAATTTAAGAGTACTACAAGTCTCAATTTCATACTGAGAAGGGTTGAAATTGCAGAGATATATCATAAGTAAGGTCAGCCAGGAGGACATACTCCAAATTAGGGTTTCAAAGGTATGTTCACTTAAAACTATCATAACTTTTGATTGGAATGTATGATTGAGTTAATTAAAAATCAATTGGAAATATAACACATAGAAGAGCATATTGGGATCAATGTGAAAACAATGTTTGTGTAGGGCATGCACATTCTCCCCCTTTTATAAGGTATCCTCCTTAGAGAAACAATCTCCCCAACCTCATATTTCCACCACCCATTCATATGATTTCTCATTATGAAGAAGTTATAATTCCTCTTTTTGACCTCTTATATTATTCCACGAAGGAGTCAGACGACTTTCCCAACATTTCTAATTTTTCCCTTGGATATGAAGAGGCCTCTTCATCATCTAACCTCGCTCGGAGTAGGGGGTAGACTTCGTAACCCACACTGAATTACAACTATTTGAGATCTTTATCCTTATTATATTGAGGTTGTTATTTCAGGTTTGGGATTAGACCTCAATTAAGAATCAATAGAAATACTAAATTTACAGGAGATAAAGATAAAGATGAAATCAATCCTATGGAATGGATGAGGTTGGTAAAATAATATAATATGACTCCTTCAAAGGCGAGAAATTATTTTTTTGATGAATCTTGGTAGTGGTGGATGAGTGTTGATCAAAATACTACATGGCACTGCACAAGGGAAGAATTTGAAAAACTCTTCTCAGATAAATGGATTAGGGATACAAAAAAGGAGGAATTGTATAGAATTCAGGATGAATTAAAAGAAGCAAAGGAATATATTAAGAAGAAGGGCGGGGATCTATATAAGATACGATCCCTTACTGAATCACTCATTAAGGAGGTTAAGAACTTAAAGAAAGAAAATAATAGTAAATCAATGTGGGAAAATGATGAGTCAAGGGAGGATTTGAAAAATAAAGATGAAGAGATATGTAGATTATGAAACCATAATAAAAAAATATTGGATGAGGTCAAGATATTGAAAGAAGAAAAGAATAATCATAAAAATCAAGAAGAAAGAAGGATCTTGGATGAATAATCTACCAAAATACTGGAAGATGAAATTTGCATGAAGGTTGAGGAATCCTTAAATAATGATGGGTAAAATCCAAGCCAGAATTGAAGAAGGACATCAAAATTTGTTAGATGGCATCACATTGCAACTTCAAAATGAGAAAGAATACAAGATTCAAGAAGGTCAATGGAAGATACTTGGAGAAGTTAAACTCCATCTAGAGGATGTACATGACAAATATGATGGTATTATATCGAAGGCTATAGTAATAAAATACCAAGCAAAGATGACAAAGTATTTCATTGTTGTTGAAAAGAAGATAGATGAAATGCAAGTGCAGAGTGAAGGAAGACCAACAAATGTGAAAGCATATCAACACCCTCATTACCAAGAAACATTTCAAGGAAGACAAGAAAGACAATATCAACATTGTAAAGGAAAAAGATGGAATACTTGTCAATATTCACAGAACAAGGCATCACCAAACTACTCTTCAACAAGCTATTATAAGAGACCAACAACCACTACAAATTGGGGAAGATTCAACAAAAATACATGGAATCAAAGGAAATAAAATTATGCAACAACTAGACACCAAGGATTAAGACCAAAAAGAATTGATTTTGGATGGACAGATCATCAACAATGGAATGAAGAAAGTAGGAACATAAGAAAATCATATTACTTGGTTTCATCACATGTGAAGCCTTTAAATGCAAAGCTTTGAGGACAATTTTTTTTTAAGGAGGGTACTATGTTATGACCCAAGGGGGTAATATATATGGCTAAATGTATATGATATGACCTGAAGGGGGGGCATATATAGGCCTAAATGTACATGTAATGTGTAAATACATATGTAATAGGGTCAGCCTAGTGATAAAAGGGCCTCATGCGAAAGTGTGAATAACTATATATAAGAGATCATGTATTCCTTATGGAGAGGGGAATTGTGAAGTATGAATGGTATTTGGTTATTTGGAGGGGGTTCCCCTATTCTTTAAGGAGTTATTGTGTAACTTATCTATCTTGGAGTTGTGCTCCATGTTGACATTTTGTACATAGTGTGTACTTTTGTTATTTTATGATATTTTGAGTATTGGTTCATCACAGTCTACCACTAAATTCTTTCGTCTCCCAGACAAAAAAATTCCACTTGGTTGGAGCTAATTTATTGGTTTAAATCCATTTTTGGTAGCATGGAGAATCTCATTGATCATATGAAGAAGTTCAATAGTTTGTATTTCAAGGAAGGTGAAAATATAAAATATTTTAACCTCATATTTATGAAGCTTTTAATAAGGTACCTGAAGTTATTTAACCCAGTACATAGGAAACCTTAGTTCAATATTGTCACATCCCCATAGTGTTCCTTGCTGAATATTATGATCGTCCACCTCTTGAGGGCATGTAGCACCACAACGTTTCTCACTTGGATGCTTGGCAACACCAATGATACTTCATTTGAACTATGCCTCTTCACCTAGAGCATACCCATACATTATTCTAGGCCACTGAAGAGTCACACTCCTACTCTAGTGTAAGTCTTGTATACTAACATAGTTGTTAACAACTTAACACTTAGTCATATATAATCATGCATCCATGAAATGAAGAGAACACTTGTGAAACAAATAAGAAAAACACATATATAGTGCAGGTGGCATAAACCGTGCTTAACACCAAACTAAGTCTTATTGTTGCAAAATTGTTACAATATTAGCACTATCCGCTTGATTTACAACTTGGCAGAGTCACACGACTCACCTCATCTCACCGAGACACTCATACACAAATTCATAACCCTGAGACTCGTGCATCATAACATATTTTGTAACTTTTGCAAAGCAACCAAATGTGCATCCACCACAAACTCATCATCTCTTCTCTATCACAAGACTTCACACAGACCTTCAGTTTGATCTCTTAGCATGCCTCCTTAGACATACGACAAGACATCCCCAAAAATCAGCTAAAAATAAGTTCTCCCCAACTATGTCCACTAAGTCACCTCAAGGAAACACAATTCCTCCCATGTGGAGAAACTTGGCTCCTTGAGGGAGCTTTCCCCTCTTTTTCTAAGTCTTCCTCAAAATCACAGAGTTGATATTACTCTCTTTGATCTTCAAATATGATTTCCTTGGTTGTGGACTTTTTTTCTCTTATAGGGACCTCAAAGGTCACCATAATAAAACATCACGTCCTTTGAGAGTTTTCACACCCCTTTGGGAACCCATGTGTCTAAATGAATCATTACGCCCCTTCATGGACCCGTCCGCCAAAACAAATTGTCACTCCCCTTCATGAACCTAGTCACCCAAACAAACCCATTCTCTCATCAACCATAGTTCCCCTTGGGGCCAATGTGCCCCATGCTTGGTGTGATCGTCATGACAACATGTCCCAATCTCTTAGTTACCTCATACTTGGGAACGCCCCTTAATTTGTTTTCATTCCCAAGGTGCCCACTTTCCCAACTACTACAATACTTGGGTGTTAGAACAACCCCAAGTTTTGTCTCCTTGAGGACTTGGGAAAGGGTCTCCACGCCCTTATGGATGAATACCTTACATCCTCCCCCACCTCAAGTCATTTTCATCCCTGATAACATCCACCAAATCTGCAATCTCCAAGTCTATTCCCAAACTTGTTTTCCCATCGCAACAAAGTCTATTGGAAACACCAATTTTCGTGCCAACTGAAAACCCCAAATACTACCAAAGTGGAAACCCCAAGTTTCCGCAAAACAAATTGCATTGCCCCCAACTCTACACAATATACAATGATGTTGGTTCCTTGTTTTTATTTGGTTCCACTGTTATTGTGGTTTCCTACTACAACTGAATACCTCCCACTTCACTTCAAAAATTTTCCTGTGTTGAACTCCTATGATCTTGTTGTTGTTCCAATACTTCAACCAAATATGTCATGTCTCTACACACTAAACCTCCCATGCCTTGGACTAATTGGGTAGCTAGTCCAATCGTCATACCCAAGTCATGAGAATGCACTTCATCATGCCATAACTTAGTACTTTTTGTTGCATCTGTGTCACTCCATCCAACTCCAAAGACTAAGGAAAGTGTCCACCCTCGCCTTACTATTTCTTCCATCGTCTGATCTTCGTTAAGAAGATCATCCACAATATCTAAGTGTTGCAGTGTGAACCTACCACTTCATACATACTTTGACTTCATTCCTCAATTCAAACCATTTTCACAACAATCTCTTACCAAGGTAAGGTCTCCCTCACCTTGTTGTACTATGGATTCACCCAGAAAAAAATTCGTCTGTGGAAACTTGACTCAACTATCCACCTCATGGCATAGTTAGCCAATATTTGCAGCAATAAATACACATACATACTACCTTTACATCATTACTTCATCACTCGACCATGTTTTTTCATCTACCTCTCCATGCCTTGGATTGGTTAGGCTTCACCCTCAACTGTGCTACCCAAATCAAGATAAACACTCATGTCTAGGTAATCTCTTCATGTTTTAGTATACCTGTTTGGATAATCCTCTAAATGAAGGAAAGTCCTCAACTCGCCTCCTTTTTTCAAGTCACCTCTCCAAAATTCAACATTTTCACTGAGTGTGGACAACACACTCACAGTCCTCAAATGTCCAACGAATTTTCCAAAGTGCTCCAAGCAGAATAATTCAACTCAAAGAACTTCAATGCCTTAGGCATGTTCAAACCAATACTTTTCCAAGCTCAACCAATGACCCTCATGAATATCTTAGTCATTGCACAATCATTTGCAAGTCACCAAGGTGTGCTCTAACTCATCCAATGTAACATACCAAAGGTGAGTGAACACCACCCAAGTCACTTTGTTTGCGTTTTACCCATTCAGATTGACTACCAACAATTCTTGGTTGACTTCTCTACTAACTCCATCCATCTCCTAGAACAAAAATTCCTTGCACCTATTGCAAGCATCCAAAATCTGGCATTGTCATTGTGATTGTAAATTCATCGAATGAATCAACAAATATGGATACAACACCAAACACCAAGGCATATCTCCCATCCTCTAAAAACCTTGGCACATACATAATTCACTACCTACTTCACTACAATGACCTATCCAATGTGCCTCATCAAATATGTAGGAAGATTCCTCAAGCCACCTCCATAGATGCATCCAAATATTCCTAAATCCTTTATAGGACTCGTCCAAGTAGGTCACCCCAAGATATCTGCACATTCACCCAATTAAGGTGTCCCAAACGTTGCATGCAGCTAGCCGAAATCATCTCCAATGTATTATCTATTGGTTGTGGGGCCTTATTATCTTAAAGTTTCATAAGTCTTTGTTTTTGGTCGTGTTTATACCACATGAATATTGTACAACCTGGAATACTATACACCCCTCCACTTAGGGGGGGTTGCAGGGGGGTATTTCCCCCCCTTCGAGGTCTGGGGGAAAGTGGGCCCCCAGCGGGGGTTAGGGGGTGTTATCCACAATTTTGGTCATCGTGATGATGTTATGATGATGTTATGATGATGGAAAATCAAGCTCTTCACTAAGAACACTTTCCTAAGAAAATTTACATTTGTCTGCTTCTAGAAATCATGCTTTTAAGGGATGTTCGCATGCCACCTATATATCTTCCTGCGAGAATGTCTGATTCTCGTAGGCTGAATTAAGCTGGGGTGCGAAGGGTTCTCACTATACCTAACTGACAAGGTGCGAACATGTTCCAAAAGAAGGAAAAAGATAAAATCTCGAACCTTCTAGAAGGGAATCTTCTAGAAACATGAGTTGGCTTCGAATGGTTGTTCAGGTGCTGACATTCCAGATATCTTGGGATCATTCCTATCCAAGTAACTAATCTATATTCTCCTATATATTGAGGGGAATTCTTATGGAAAAGGTTAGGAAGCAAGATAGCAAGAGATTGATTGAAGAATTATTGAAAGCCTGTGTGAAGGACTGATGCTACAACAGCTAGAGACAACAGCAAGGTCATCAAAAGTGGTTGATTTTCTTCATGCATGAGAAAGTGTGTGTGTCAGAGCTAGGAGCCATCGAAAGGAGATCTACAAAATCAAGGCTCAGGTTGTAAGTTTCACTTTCAATTAATCTAATACAGTAATATGTCCCTTTCCCATAAAGATGATGTCACTTTATTACATAACTCCTTGATCATATGTATAGACTAGCTATTGAATATATCAATCTGCCTTTACTTCGATTGGTTTGTACTGTTGTGATTTGAACGGCGCAAGAGCATCGGAGAAAATATTGGAACAACAGAGACCTAAGGAAAGTGTTCATAAGGTATGTCCATAATCCTTATCTCTTAGTTCATTCAATAGGCTAGATCTAGGGAAAGTGTATTATTCTATCATGTTTTGTTCTAGATCCAGGTGGATCTAGGGAGATCGGTTCATGTCCGTACTTACGGATTAATCCTGAAACAAAATTGGCGACTCCACTGGGGAACTATTCCCTTTTTCTTTATGGTTTTTGAGTTTTCTGTGGCCATTTGCTCTATTGGCATTTTTCTCTTGTTTTGTTAGTGTCTGAGTCCTCAGGATATCCTGAGAGACCTTCTGGGTCTATAAGCCAGTTTGAATTTTGCTTGCATTTTCAAAAATTTTATTATCTTCAGGAGTTCTCGCACTGTATTCATTGACAGCCTGCGAGAACCAGTCAAGTCCACACACTGCATATGGGGTCCAGTGCGAACACCTCACACCTTGCTTCAAGGTGGCCTGCGAGAACACTATCGTCTCACACTGTGTAACACTGCTTGCCTGCGAGCAATATTTTTGAAAATTTTGAAATTGATTTTTGACTTTTTCAATTGCTTAGAACAGTTGAATTGCATATTTTTGTCTTATTGGATCATTGATTTATATATCTCTTGCCTTAGTTTTCTTGTTGGAACAGATTTAGGGTTTCTAGGTCTTTCTTGCCCTTGGTAGCTTGACTTTCATTTCTTGGCTCTGTTTGGCATTTTCTTTCTCTCTGACTTCTGGAGTTGAGTGTGTCTGATTGGCTGAGAACCAGTGATTGGTAGAGATTCAAGTGCTTGGTGTTTTCTCTTTTGCTTGGTGGTTCGAAAGAACATTTTTCATTTGCATTGGGAAGACTCATTGGTTTGCTTTTTGTTTTTACTTTCATTGAAAGAGTTGATTGGGTTGTTATTGTTTGATTTGATTTTCTTTTCTCGTTAATCAGAGTTCTTCTTGGAAAGTGAACAACAAGTTTTCTTTCAAGATTTTGTTTTTGTCCTTTCAAAAACATTGAAAAATCAAATTTTAGAGTTTATTGAAGTATTTGAAAAAGACATTTAGAGATTGTTCATTAATAAACGATTGTTTTCATTGACATCTGAACGAAAATTTTTGTATTGCATTGAAGTATTTGAGTTGATTTGGAAAATTTTTCTCTCTCTCCCATAGCTAGGATTCATGGAATGAAAAGAGTCATATTTCATTATCATCCTTGCATTATTTGGGTCAGAGTCACACATCATGAGTTTCACTTCCATTACCTTTGAGTAATCAACAACTCTTAAAAAACATT
>SNQJ01S0029878.1:17951-28662 GCA_010110895.2 Picea sitchensis
AGACAATGGGGGGAAGTAGGTGAAAAAATATGTCTAGCATCTATGTGCAGAGGTAGGTATTGATTTGTAGCATACAAGTCCTTATACTCCAAAATAGAACAAAGTTGCAAAGTGGAAGAATGTATCCTTAAAGGCTATGGAAAACTGCATGCTACATTCCAAGTCCCTCACTCCAAATCTTTGGGATAAAGTTATTTATGGGTGTTCTATATGCACTAAAAAACACTTAAAAACCCTCAATTAAATTGTCAACTCGGGGTAAGTAAACTTAGAGTTGTATCAATATATATGCGAAGGTAGAAAGGTTGGAGTTAGTATAGTCTAACTAAGGAAGTGGCTATCTGAGAACTAATCTATCCAAGCAAAGGCTAATAATCAAACCATATCAAGAAACTTAAACTATTTACCCTAAGTAACCTTTGAACAAATGATCGATGAATTGTCCTAGGAAATAAAATGGAAACCCTATTTAAAGAAAATTAACTTAATCATGACAATAATCAAAAGCAAGCTATCTATTTAATCTATCTATTGAGAAATAAAAACAACAAACTACTTTAATTAACCTACTCAAATTCAATAAGAAGCAACAATTAAGCAAATGAACAAGCAAGCAACTATCTTATTAAAGAAATCAAATAAGCAAGCAACTACCCTATCAAAGAAAGTAAACAAGAAAGAAATCAACTAACTAACCTATGATAACTTCTACAGCAAGTTAACTAATCAAAATTACTCAATAAGCAACTAATCAAATTAATAAGCAAGTAAACTTTATTCTTAATTTAAACTTCATAATTACTTTTAATTTACAAAAGGAAATCTTAATCTACTAAATTCAAAGCATCATGACAATAAAAGTAATCAACAACTACTCTTTAATCTACGATAAGAAAACTATTATTTAATCTACCAAAGCAAGAAAACTTCAAATATAGTGTTGATGGTTATGTCTTCAGTGTCTTATGATATCACGATGGAATTTAACAACTAATGATGACTCAAGAGGGATAAACTCATTATTAACTTCTATAGAAAAGTGAAAGGTATGAATTAGGCAATCTAATGAGAACTTGGCCATTATAGAAGAAACGTCAACTACCCTGAAAATCCATGTGATTCTTCAATTCATGCATTAATCATCAACAATATGAAAACATTATTCTATTTAATTCAATTGCATTTTTATACTAATGTAAGAAAATTCATACTACTAGACATTTACAACTAAGAACTAAACTCAAAATCAAAATTCAAATTAAAATTACAATCTACATCTAGAATGGAAATTGCATACAGTAAATTAAACTAATCTTATTTTTAACAATTTAAATTGCAAAGGGAAATACTCATAAAAACATAAATCAAATCCTATTTCTATTTCAGCATATGACAAAGGAATTAATAACAAAACTAATTAAGAAAACTAGATAAGAAAATTGAAAACTAAATGCAAAGCTAACAACTAATCTTCCATTAAAACCTTGTCAAAGAAACCATTAACTAAATACTCTGTTTTAAATTCTATTTCAGCATACAGAAATTCTAACTATCATATAATTACACACAGGGGTTAGTGGCTTAAGCTTAAGTTATTTCCTATTTAGTTATAAAGACATGGCATATTAACTATTCTTCATAAGCAACCTATAGAAAGAAACTGAAACAATTAAGCTTTGAACAACAATTATACAGTGAGTAAAAATGATAAAAACTCATGTACATGAAATGAAAGAAATAACAATTACACTACTTGAATTCACAAGATAACTAACTAAATATTCACCCAGACCACTGATGGACCCCCCAGCAGGTCATGGCTACTCCTCAACAGTGAATCGCGAGCACAAGCAACATGATTTCAGCATTTAAATTAAAAAAACACAGTTTTACACAAGTTTATGAAATTGTCTTGAAACAACAAAAATAATGCTAGCTTCTGGACTTAACAATCCTTAGCTATTTGTGTGACCACTATTGTGGTATTTATAGAGGTTACAAGCTGAGAGGTCGACCACTGGAAGGGTCAACCTCCTCTAAAAACAATAAATTACACTTAATGTGTTTTAACCTTCGGTGACTTCTAGAAACTAAGCGAGCCAATAAATGCCCGGCCTAACAACCCAATCCAAGTTGTCAGAATCTCAGTAGTTGGAGGCCACGAGCACAAGAAAAACCCATGTCACCTATTTTCCCATCCCTGGCCATCGATATAACAACCGCCAATTCGCCCACGGTTTTAGTGCAGGATGGAGTGTCGGACGCAGTGCCAAATGGAGTATCGGATGACGAATTGAAAACCACAAAATTCTCTCAATCCATTCATAATTTCAAGAAACAGCCCGCGTGGGACCTGATTAGGATTATTACGCAAAAAACCCATGTGCCAATCCTCCCAAAAATTAAGATTTACATTCGCTACTTGTAATAGTGTCGGATGAAGTACCGAACAGAGTACTGGATGGAAAAACGCCTTGCGATTTTTCCCTATGACACACAGATCATGAATTGGATATTTGGAATCATTAAATCATGCTGAATTAAACTTGGAATAATCACAAAACGTCAATCATACATACCCGGTATAAGTTATGGCGATTGGATACAAGAATCCTTCAAAACTTCTTCAAAATAGTAAAATATACATATAATATCAGTAAAAAAGGATCTAATTATCATCATTAATTTAACCATATCACGGGCCTAACATTACCCTCACACCTAAGATTTTGCAAGTCCCACTGCAAACAAAAATGAAGTGCTCCTCATGACTAGACTTGCTAAGAAGGATTAGCTTTAGAAGCTTCTCCTTCTTGCCCTAAAGCTTTTGTCTTGTGCCTTTTATGTTGTCTCAATTGTGCTCTGAGGTTGCGATTGGTTTTGGTCATTTCGTCAACCAATCGTTGAAGGGAATTCACCTTTACTTGGAGTATTGCATTGCCATGGTGAAGATGCTCATCTAAAGTCTTCCTCTCTTGCAATTGTTGCAGCAACAAAAAAATTTCCTATTGTAACTTCTCAATGGATGGAGCAGGATCAAATATCTCGGAGGAAAGCTTAGATCCCTTGAAATATGTAGAATTTCTATCAGTCTTGGGATCTGGGGTAGGCATATGTGAGGTAGGAGTAATAGGGGGTTTATAAGGAGAAGTAAGTTCAGATTTTGTCTTTCTATGAGGCTCCAATTCTTCTGCAGAAACTTCCCTAAGTCTTTTATGAGGGCTTTCGAGATCAGAGGATACTTGGATAGGGTCCGAAGTGGTTGGGGTTTTTTCATAAGGTTTTCCTTTTGTATTTCAGGCACTTCTTTGAAAAGAACCTCTCTAGAATCGATTAGCTCCTCTCCTACTTGTGGGGACTACAAGGAAGTCTTGTTGAATTACCTCTTGTATCTTTTTGGGTGCAAGATGAATAGATGTTGAGGGCTTTGGAGGATTATCAATAGGATTCTTAGTCTTCTTGCTCGATGAAACTGCAGGGGTATCAACAAGTTCCTTGATCTTGGTCTTTTATTCTAGCAAAGAGATAGTTTGAGAAGGATGGTTTGGAGTCCTCGGAGAATGGGATTTGGATGGAGTAATCGTCCCTAGATCAAGTGTTTTCTTGCTAGTCTTGACTGTAAGATGGGGGTCTGAAAATTGATAAATGAACTCATCCCATGTCATCCCTTGTTTTTCCAACTCGGCTATAATAAGAAATTTTGATGAGGTCGTGGTGGAATAGGTTGTTATGGGGGTTGGCTACGTTCTTTGTTACTTGGAAAGACATCTTCTCAAGACTTTTTAAGAAGTAAAAAGGAAAATTCAGGGGCTTATTAAATTGGAAATGAGCTAATAGACGAAAATGGAAAGATTTAAAAATGAAATATCTACCTTCACAAGTGATCACACTCCATATCGTATTCCTGTGTGAAATGAATTTTTTTCATCCTGTAATGGATGTTTTATCCATAGCACTCAGTCTAAAAATGATTTTGACAGTCACAGTGTGTTATCTCCTCAAATAAATTGGTGGATTTTTTGCTTTTTGAGGTGATAGGTTTTGATCTAAATTTGATTTCTAAATTTTTGTAGGTAGGTTAGAGAGTCTATATTTTGAAAACAAGCTCAAAAGAAACTTTGATTTTGGTTCGGTCAAGAAAAAGTCAAAATATCAAGTTTCGGTGGTTTAGGCGAGCCTCCAATGTGCTCATTAACCACCGAAAAGTCTTTTTTCTTGGCAGTTAAGTGATCGAAGAAGCAAGGCGAGTAACCACCGAAAGTGTTTCAACGGGAAAAAGGGAAAGTCCGTGCTTTCGCACGAGCCAGCTGTCAAGTTGGCGCAATGATTCGAAACACAACCGCTTAAAGCTCTCCATGGGGGAGGTGATGCACGTTCGTGATGTCTATCCGAAAGGTTTGAAGCCCCTGTATCTCATCCACCGCATTGGTCATTTCAAATCTATACTCGGTGGTGACTTGCATGTATGATTGCACGGAGCTACCCTCCATTTCAGTTGCAAGTACACTAGTCACCATGATCTGGTCATTCCTTCATTTGAAACCTCGATGAGTCATTATGAATCCCGGAGATTGCTGAAGATAACCATGAGCTCGCGATTTCATCAGTAAATCGTATTTTCAAGAATCATGATCCCGCTTTCTCTGAGGATTGTCAAAGTGTCATTAAGTCCATCAAGCACTCCCGAGTCAAGTAAGCCTGGTCGGGTTATCAGGTAAGTTCGGAATCTATTCTCTTTCAAGTTTCAGAAATACAAATGCCACCGAAAATCTAAAGCTTCGGCATATTCTCAGTCAAACAATCGTCTGAAACTGTGTTAGTTTTTCGAACTCGGTTTGTGTCACCCTTTTCTGCTGGGTTTTTTTTTTATGAATGATATTCACTGCCTGCCTAATTTCTAGAGTCATTGTCTCCCGAATATCCATCTTTCCATAATCACATGCACACTAAACATTGACCCATGTCGAAAGCAGGGCCGACTTTGAGATCTGAGGTAGATGGAGTTTGGTTTTTATAAGCTCACCCAGAGGTGGCCGAATGGTTCAAACAGACTGGAGTTTTTGCATACTGTGAGAAATTAACCCAATTTCACCAACTGTTGGCCGAATCGTTTGCTAGTTCCTATGATGGAAGGACAACTAAAGTTGGCAAGGAGGAAATCATCATTGATGAAGCAGCCATTGCTGAATACACAGGTTTACCCAGGTCGGGAGATTGTTGGTTCAAGACTACCTCACCATCAAACATCGAATTCAGGTCATATTTGTTACCAGTGCATAAAGCTTTGACCTGGAAGAAGGATATTCCCATGTCTTATTTGGAACCAAAGTGGCAGTCCATGTTGAAGGCAATTTTGGTGTACATTACTTGTGAGGGGCGCTACAACAGGGTAATGTTTTATCATTTTAAACTTCTAAATCTTTTCACAGGCAGAGAGCCTATAAACCTCCCTTACTTCTTTCACAAAACCCTGACGAAGATGGAAAGACAAGTAAAATCCCAGCCTGCTAAGGTTAGCAGCAGATTATCACATCAAGGGATAATTACTCTTCTTGTGAGAGTAGCTCTGCAGAGGAAAAAAATTGAGTGGGGTTTCTTTTTGTTTTGGAATGAATTTCAAACAGAAAGACTACCAGAGGAAGAAACTAAGAAATCCAGGGGAAGAAAAACTCCTACTCCCAAGAGCAGTCACAGGAAAAGAAAAGGAATCTCAATACCAAGAGATCCCATAAAATCATCCCCTAGAAAGAAGGAAGGAATCAAGAGGAAATTACAGTTTGAAGGTAAACAGGCTAAAAACCCTGCCACAGAAAAAAAACCTTCTAAATCTACCTTACAGTGATTCAGAATCAGACCCAGAGGTGGCAGAGACATAGGATAACATGCAGGCTAATCAGAGTGCACATTTTCGTTCAAATCTACCTTCACCAAGTCCTCCAGAGGCCCATAGGCAACCAGAAGCAGAAGCCTCCTCAAGCAGGCCTAGAATAGCTAGGAAACAGAAAATCAACAAGCTCTTGAAACATGTTTATGAAATGGAAGTCCTAGAAAGGGTGATCAAAAAATCCAACACAGACCTCACTGACAGAAATGCAGAATTGTTCAAAATGAATCAAACCCTTAAGGAGAAGCATGATAAAATCAAAGATAGAAACAGGGTGTTGATCAGAGAAAACATGAAGTTGTATAGACAGCTCAGGATCCTGAGAGTGAAATTGAAACAGTTTCAATCACCAGCAAAGGAACAGACTAGATTGGAAACTTTGTCTAACTTAGCCATGACTATGATGGACACACCAGAACACGCCACACAGCCAGCTGAAATTCGCAGGTCTGCAAGAACAAGGGTTGCTTCATCTAAGAAGCCTTAAGCAGCAAAAAAGGGATCTGAGGTGAGCATTTCTGCCAATTTTGAAATTTTCTCTAAGATGTCATTTCGTTGGTTTAGGTGAACAGGACGATTGTTCATTAACCACCGAAAGCGGTGCTTTCGGTAATTAATCCACCCAGAAGCTTTCCAAGTTAACCACTGAAAGCCTGTCATGTTCAGAAAAATCAAGTTTTTGCAAAGATCAAGTTTTTTCGAGTTGAAAAGGTTTGCAATCTTTTCGAATGAACATCTGATAAATTATCAAAGCAAATCCAACAGTTAGTTTTGACAGATTGTGGAAAGAGCAGGCGTTTCAAAGATTTTTTTATATCTTTAACCAAGACAGAAAATCAGGACACTTTGCCACCTCAGCAGATTCGAATTTATCTTATCTGGAGAGTCATCATTTAGCCTTGGGAGGCTATCCTGCACTTCACCAACAATCAACAAGAGAGAAAGACCCGAAAATCTGGGATTGACCTCATTTTTGGGAATCATCCCACATCTTTTGCAACTGAATTTTGAGTTACTATTTTTAGTATATTTGATCCTTGTTTTCAAGATCTCAGAACTACTTTGTAAAGCTATAAAGCTTAGAATAGAAGATGAACCAGGGGTTCGATATTGGGTTCTAGATGCTGCTACTGTAAAAGAGACTTATTCTTAATATATGAAACATTGCAGGCTTCCTTCAGTTGTGTTGTCAGACTTTTTCTTTTCTGGTCTCTGATATATTATGAGTGAATGATTTCTTTATTGGCACTTATTCAATCTACATGTGACTGTCATCTCACTAACTGATTGATTGAGTTAAGAATCATAATTTATTTCCTTAGTTCTTAAACCCATTGTGCTTGTTTTATATGAGTATAATCTGGTTCAATAACTATTTTCTCTTCCATTTAATCAACCCTTGTCTGATTGCATTCCGAGAAGGCCTTGTGATATTTGATATTTCTAGACAGTCTTAAAGACACAGTCCAGTCCCTAGATATTCATCTTGATCCAAAAAACACATCCATTATTAAGAAAATAATTTCCAAAAAGAGTAAGTTACCAGGCATCTCCGACTTACAGCCTAGGAGAGTTTCCTGGAGTGATAACAAATTGGCGCCGTTTCCGGGGAGAGGAGATCAAAGCTCAGCTTCTCTGGGAGATGACATAGATCTAGTTCTTGATGATAGACAAGAAGTAGGCACTATCGGTTGTACATTTTCTATCTGGCGACTCCATTGAAACGAAGTGGCTCCAAAAAGAGCTCACACCAGGGCGAACCAAGAAGGCCCATTGACAACACCAGTTCCTAATCCCGAGAAGATCATCAGTAAGGGAAAATATTTGCAAAGACAGGCTTCCGGATCTGCAAGGGAAGTAGATTCAGGTATTCAAACTGATACTCATCCTTCCATATCTAAAAAGCTTTTAGTTGAATCCCCTGCTGAAACTCAAAATTCTCAGGAAATTGAAAATTCATCTCAAGTTTCTAAGGTAGAAGAACCTTCATTTTCTTCTAATATTACTAACTCTGTTCTTGAGGTCGACATTTCATCCCATCCAAAAGAATTGAATACAGAGTCCTCTCAACAGAAAGAAAATTCTTCTTCATCTTCTTTCGATTCTTCACCCATCAAACCTTCGAAAGGTGTCTTATACACTCACACTAATCTGCCTGTGCTTGAAGATATTCTTCATGATCTGTCCTCTAAAGGTGAAGAAAATTTAGCTTCGTTGCTTGGTCAATTTTATAAAGCCTCTTATTTTTCACCAATTTATGAAACTTCTGCTCAAGGTGAAGTGAGACAACCATTCTATTCTAACTCAGGCAGTTCATCTCTCCCATCATCTCCTACAAGTTCCTCATCTGCATCAATCACCAAGAATGTCATGGCTACCCCTTTGACCAGGATGGAACAGATCTTGGCAAACAGATATGCCCCACTTGTATTGCCAAATCCCTTGTCTGCCATGCCAACCAGAGACTATCATAAATATATGCCAAATTTTACAGGAACAGGGGAATATACTGCTGAAGAACATATTGAATCTTTTTATGCTTATGCAGAAAACATTAATATTTCAGAAGAAGATGTGTGGACTAGAGTTTTTATTCAGATTTTGGATGGCCAAGCTCGAAATTGGTTCAAAGAGATACCAGCAAATTCAATCACTGGTATTGAACAATTAGATGAGGTATTCTTGAAACACTGGGGAGAACGAAGAGATCTGTTATACTACATTTCTGAGTTTGGAAATTTGAAGAGAGAAGACGGAGAGTCGGTCTTGGACTTCATCAAGATATTTAATAAGATGTTTGGTAAGATCCCTGCAGAGATTAAACCAAGCGACGCATCAGCAAAGATCACATTCTCTGCTGCCTTTGATTCAGATTTTTGTCTTATTCTTAGAGAAAGATGATCAGCCACACTTGCTTTAATGCAAGATGTCGCCCTCGAGGTTGAGTCTAACATTACAGCATCTCAGAATCTTAAAGGAAGGGCTGAGAGGAAAAAGTCTGTTGTTGAGTCCTCCTCTTCTTCTAATAGTAAAATGGAAAATATGGCTAAGATGTTGGACAGTCTGACATCTGAAATGTCCAAATTGAAAGTCCAAAATCAGCAACCAACAAGGGAAAAAGAGCCAAATGATTTTTCCCCGAGAAATCCAAATGTTTTTCCTTACAAAAGGAACAATCCACAAGTCCAAATCCTTCAAAGAGATCGGAATGTAGATGATGATCAGAGGATCAGACCGCCTCTTCAAAATGCAATGTTAGATGAAGAAGAATCGTCATCTCATGATGAAGTCGAAGATGCAGATGAAATAAACTGTTTTGGTGATGAGAATGATTCTTCATTTTTGGCATAGGTAGACTATGAAGAGGCCCTAATGGATCAGCAAATTCAGGAGGCAAGTGTTGAAGGAGATGTTTACTTGATAGATGAGAAGAAAGGTTACAACTTAAGATCCAATAATGTTGGTCCAAAAACACCCATTGTTGCTCCTGTGAAGAACAAGGAAGATACTGCTCCTCTGAAGAGTAAAGAGGTTGCTGCCAAGCAACCTCCCGCTCCTGAAAAACAGACCCCCCTTCCAACAAAATAGCAGAAGAAACAAATTCAGCCCCCAGCCAAGGAGCAAGTCAGTCTCAAATCTCCTTCCCATGAGGTAAAGGTTTCAGACAAACCATCTTTCTCTTTCAATTTTGAATCAGAAATTCAAAAAGTTAAGATACTGATGCCTTTAACTGAACTCATGAAAAATGAAATCTTTAAATCAGCCATCCTGAAGTCTCTTGAGCCAAAGACCTCTCCATCGGATGATTTCGTTAACCTACAAGATGATAAGCCTAAAGTGACCATAGGGCCCATGATAGAAGACCGAGATGATTCTTGTCCACCATTCTACATATCCCTAAATGTCCATGACAAAATCCTTCACAATTGTTTGCTTGATTCTGGGGCATCACATAATCTTATGCCAAAGGCGGTGATGGATGAGCTTGGTCTCGAGGTCACCAAACCATATCAATATCTTTTCTCCTTTGATTCTAGGAAAGTCAGATTTCTCGGCCTCATCAAAGACATGGTTATAAACCTTGCTCAACTGCCAATGAGAAGCATGGTTATGGACGTGGTGGTTGTTGATATTCCACCTAAGTTTGGGCTTCTTTTGTCTCGTTCATTAGGAAAAAGGTTAGGAGGTACCTTGCAGATGGATCTGTCATATGCTATGATTCCGGTGTTTGGGGGGGAGTTGAAAAGACTTTACATGGAGAACCAACTTTCTTACATCATCAGTGATGGAAAGAATTATGTCAATCATCCTATCTATGCTGTGGATATAGATTTTGGTTCATGCATCCTTCAGATAGATAATGCTCAATCGACTCCTATGCAGCTTGTGAATCCTATTGAACAGCAGTCTGAAGGTGAAGACATTTCAGTCTGGACTATGTACTTTGATGGGGCCAACACTAAGGATTCAGTAGGTGCTGGAGTAGTTATGATCTCTCCTTCAAAGGAGACCATATCTTTGTCCTTCAAGCTCGACTTCAGAACTACTAACAACATAGCAGAGTATGAAGCTCTGCTATTGGGATTAAATTCAGCCAAAGACATGGGAATAAAAGGTTTGAAGGTATTGGGAGATGCAGACCTCATTATACAACAGGTAAACAACACCTTTCAAGCTAAGCATGTCAGATTGAAGGCTTACAGGGACGAGGTATGGAAAGTGCGTGATTCTTTTTCTGTTTTTAAAATTTCATATATACCAAGGGATATGAATTAGCTCGCTGATTCTCTTACTGTTTCAGCCAGCACATTCATTCCACCCATGCCC
>SNQJ01S0029878.1:39735-56775 GCA_010110895.2 Picea sitchensis
TCCTTTACCTTCTCATTACCTTCATAACTGCTAATGAGTTTGTCCCACATTTCTTTGGCAGTTTCTAAGTGCATAACTTTTACAAATTATGCTTCCGCAAGCCCACTCATAATAGAATTCATAGACTTAGCATTGAAGCTGAATTCTAGCTTGTCATCCTTATTAGGTAGTACAAATGGCTTTACATAACCAATGTCTAACACATCCTAAACATTTGCATGTAAATCCATTATGTAGGTTTTCATCCTAACTTTCCAAAAGGAAAGGTTTGTTCCATTGAACAGAGGGGCCTTATTGGTTGAAGTTCCTTCATGGATTGACATGTTTAAGCTTACTAATCTACCTTTAAATAAAAGGAACCGACTTTGATACCAATTGTTGGACAGTTGAGAGGGGGGGAGGGTGAATCAATTGTCACTATGCTTAAACGATTGTGGCCATTTTAAACTCTTTACAAAACACTCAATGATGATCACAATTATGTAGGGAAGTAAGCAATAGAATTTTAAACATCAATCACACACATGAATAATATAGAGACAAATATTTCCCGAGGAAACCCATAAAGGGAAAAACCTCTTCTTCTTGATATGATAAGTAATCTTTATTTTCTTTATGTTATCAATCTTATGAGCTCCAAATCCTCTTGAGGATACAACCTCTTTTTTGAAAGCAAAAACTTGCTGAGAGCACCAAATATCTAGTTTCTATATCACCCACTAGAAGGAAGCACCAACTCCCTGAGTGTTCCAGCACCAACTAGATGGAAGCACCAACTTCCTGTCACACAGGCACTAAACTGTATAACAAAGAATGATAGTTCTCCCTCGCACCACCCTACCACCCTGGTTTTTTTGGCTACAACTGGATGGAAGCTACAACTCCTTGTGTTCAAGAACCCACTTGAAACCTTGAGGACACCAGTCCTCCCTAGCACCTCCCTACCACCCTAAAATATAAATATTTTCTTTTTGTTACTTTATCACAGTGATACAAAATTTATCTATGGCTTACTAGTCTCATCACTGTTCTTCTACACTTCTCTTCTCTCTTGCATCATCGTCTCTCTTCTCGCATTAGTCACTCTCAACATAAGCAACCATCTATTCTCTAGTCTACTTTTTTATAATCTCTGTGTACCTTCTACATCCTTCATGCACAATACCTTTGTGTGCCCTTCACTGCGTTATTGTTCTTCCCTACAAGTTATTCACTGCAGCTCCTCCTCATGCATGCATAGCTCGATAGAAGAAATCGCTTCACTTCTCTGTTCTGCATGATTTTCTCACATCGAGTCATCTCCTAATCATCATGGAAACTCTTCATCTTCTCCGGTGGTTCTGTTCCCCGTGAGTTCATCATCAATGGTCGTTATGCTGAGATTCCTTAGCTTCTATGGAAGTCAAGACTCTACGTCTTCTCTGTCGGTTACAACCAGTCAACTATGGCTTCTTTGGCTTCTAACCCCTTTCTTTGAGTGACCACCGATGGTGACCAAGAGCTTATTCAAAAGGCACTTCCTGATTTCTATCTAGTGAGTGTTGGCTTCATTTCACGATATGACCTTGGGCTGTCAGCTTCATGTGATCAAGAAATTGTGGGCGCGTCCAAAGGTGGTTTAGACCAAACTTATTTTCGCCCCTCAATTCACCATGAGCCTCCACATGTCCTTTATCCAAAATCGTGGTTTTGATTGCGGCCCGCTTACAACAAATTAAGGCTCGAGCATGTTCTGGCCCCGCAATGGAGCACGACCGTCGATCTCATGATATTGATGGTGCTCTTGATAAGATGGTTTATATCTGTCCTCTTCAATCGATGACTCTACCTTCTTTCCTTTGTCCACGTGCAATCCTTGGTCTCAGCAATCAGATGACACGTGTCCCTCCAAACCAATGGATGAGATCGATTTTGCGATCCGGGCTCTAGGAGTTTCAATTATCAAGTTATCATTTTCCCCCAGAGGATTTCACCCAGAGTCCATGATCCAACGACCCGTGTCCCTCTCGGATCAACGATCGAGATCTCCTTCGTGTCTCTGGAATTTGGAGATATCAATTCTCAAACTCTTGTTCATCCTTCCTTTTCTTTTTCCCAGAGTTGACAATCCACTGACGCATGTCCTCTTTAATCCAACGACTATCCTCTTCTCTGGGACTTCAGGTCTTTGAGCGAGTACTAGTGGTAAAATTCTCAAGGCAAAACTCCCAGAGTGAATTAAATCTTGCATCACTCGATGACGTGTCATGAGTCAAGCAACTGCCATGTGTCACTTGGATTTGTGATTTCCACATAACTAAAATGCTGAATCAAGTTGATACTTGTCATTGTGTGATTGTGCCATGTGTCCTTGCTGACGTAGTCTTCCACCTGTCCTTACTGACGTGGTCTGCTACAATCTAATGGTCATTGTCTGATCTCCAGATCTGAAGGTTAATGGAACTTCACATTCCGAGGATTTCAAATATCAAACTTTCCCGAGTGTAAAATCCTCACATATCTATATCTGAAGTGAATGTTGTTCATTTGATTAGGATCTTGGATCGATGGCTCGAACTTTCTGCAATGCGACTTTTCTAGGTTATCCTTTCCTTCCACTCGAAATTGATCTGATGACTGTGATCAAATCGTGACTTTGCGTGTCGGGCGTTTGAACGTGAGCCAACCATGACTCTTCCAACTCTCAATATCCAAAATACTCTAGATCAATGAACCACATCCCTCTGTGATCCAATGGTCTAGATCTTATCGGGGCTTCTCATTTCATGAAATTGGAGGACTACTCACCTCCCTTGTCCCGACTCCTGATTTTCTGAAACTTGCTCCAGATCAATGACCCACAACCCTCTATGATCCAATGGTCTGGATCTTATCGGGACTTCACGTTTCGCGAAGTTGGAGGACTACTCACCTTTGAATTTTCTAGTTCGTGAGTCAACGAAATGCTTATCTCTTTCCATGTGTCCTCTGGATCCAATGGTTCAGATCTCATCGCGATTTCACATTTCACGTAGTTGGAGGATGGATCTCGGCCATTAGCCTCTTCACAGTTATACTAGATCCGACGACTGTTGGTCCTTGGCACTCAGATCCAATAGATCAGATCTATACTTCTCCTCTGTGCTTCCTCTGGTCATCGAACTCTGATCTAATGGACATCGGGTATTTAGTATTGGTGATCCAACGAGCACTTTCACTCCTCCTCTTGAGCTTTGGCTTTCTCAAATTTCCAAGTGTCAAAGGCCATGACCTTTGATCCTTTTGTGAGCCTTGATGTATGTGATCTCGTCTGCACATCTCAGAACACTATCTCTTCTGAGCTTTGATCTTTACATACTTTTTACTTCTTCACTTGAGCTTACAGTCTTCCTGTTTTTCCATCGATGCACACTCTAATATTTCCATCAATGAAAAGCACACTCTACCTGTAAACATGCCAACATACAACCTATACTTGTGGTTTTCTTTCCCAACCACAATATTTGTTCTATCAAAAATTTCTATAATGACTACTGAATTAGGTATGAAATCCACTCTCTTTCCAATACCTGAATGGGTTATTTTATAAATGGAAAGAAATTTGATGTACAAGGAAGGTACATGTGGTACATTCTAAAAATTCCCATGACATAAATAAATGGTTCCTTTCTTCCATACCTGAACCAATGTATTTTCTCCCATTAAGATGGTAGGACTGATGCATGGCTCCAAAGAAGTAAATATTTTACATGATGAGGCCATCTAGTTCGATCCTCTTGAATGAAGAACCCATGTAGATAATGAAGAAGATATAACAACAAGTGCATTACCTATTTACTTTCCTTTGCCTTTATCATCTTGTGGCTTTTCATATTTCTCATCTTCTTTCTTGATATTATCAAGTACATTGATATTATACCTCTCAAGAAGATGGTTCATCTGATCAATTTGTTGCTTCATGCATGCATGTTCTTCCTCACTGGGCTTCTTATAGTAATCACAAATCACCTTCTCCTTATTTTCCCCATAGTTTTAGATTTGGAGGACTCCTATGTATATTTTGGATTACATTCCTTCTTTTGATCCTAATCTTTCTTACATTTGAATTGTTTTTTAAGTTTTCTACTAGTCTTGATTCCCTCATTTGTAGAAAGTGCATGTGCCTTTTTTGTCTTGAGCGAACACATCTGAATTTTTTTATCTTGCTCATGGGTGAGAGAGGTATAAATATCATCCAATGAAGGAATATTCCAAGCAAATCCAAATGAAAACTTTGTTGCATGGAAGGTAGAAACAGAGACTAAGCATTCAGGACCCTATTTGGACATAATTGAGAGAATGGGTTGCTCTTCCTTCTAGTCTATGCCACATAATTTTAGATGAAGCAATATTTATTTAAACTTGGTGAATAAATATTAGAGAGTGTCAAAGTTTCTTGAGTTCAAACTAATAAGATCATTCTCCAACTGATTTCCTCACAACACATCCTACTTATATAAGAGTCCTTCCATCTTGTTCCATACTTCATTGTTTTTTTTGAAGATTTGATGTGGAATAATAGGTTAGGAGAAATAGAGAGACATAACAATCCATATGCTTCATCCATTCAATTAAACCATCTTTCCTTTTCAATAATGGAATTTGGTTCGGTCTCAATTCCCATTGTTATCTTATATAGGCCTTTACTCTGTAAGAGAATAACCACCTTTGTCTTCCATTCATAATAGTTGAATGGAGTGAGGATTATCTAGTGATACTAATGCATCCTATCTGGTGCACTCTAATTTGTGTCTTCCACCTGCAAACCTATATAGTATTCCCTTTGGTTCAACCTGCAAGCTCTGATACCATGTAACCTACAAGATTGTTTAGAATATAATTGAGAAGCAATACAATTAACAATTTTGAGAGAAGAGAAGAGAAGAAGAATCATAGGAGAAATGAAATTCTCATTAACCTATAGAAATAATGATCATCCCAAAAATGAAAAGAATACAATGCAATGAAATTGAATTTAATAGAATTGAATATGTGTTCATTCAAATCCAAGTGCACTTTCATGAGGGAGTTAACTTGGATTTTACTATCCAAGTCGGGTAAATTATCTCATAATAGTAAAATAGCTCCTAGAAAATAGGATCTACCCCTCAAGTGTTCTTTCATTTCTATAAAAAATAGGATCACCTCGTCAAGTGTGCTTTCATTCCTAGAAAAAATAGGATCTAACCCTATAATGGTGGAAAGAAGTTCTCTTATCTCTTGAAAAGTGGAATTTACCTAAGATAAATCTCTATAATTAAGGGATGAAGCTCAACTCAGCTCTAGGAGAGATAAAATTATGCATGTGAGGGAAAATTATGCATGTACACCAACATGGCCCAATTATACCTTCCTTTGTTTAGTGTGGCGAACCCTTTGGAATATGGCCTAACTTCCCTTGCTAGTTTCTATAATATACATCTAAAAAATTTCGATGAAACAAAAATTCCCTACAACTAATCTAACATAATCTATCCTGGGAAATCTAATAAGAACTGAAAATATGTGGAACGATAACAAATAAATGTAAATACAACACCATATCAATTTGTTAGTAGAATAAACTAGGATAGTAAGAACATATATTAAATGCATGTAACACCCATGTTTTCCCCAACTTGTAAATATAATTATGTTGTTACTAAAATACTATGGACATGTATGTTATGTGTGGATTTTGGAAAATGATGAACCTTTGTTAAGAAGATAATGTAAATGTTTCTGCTATTAAATAAAAATGGAAATTGTTGAACAACTATTGAAGGTGTTGCCAATGTAGATTATGATGCCTGAGAGGGGATGGTGAGGGGAACTAGTAATGGTTGAGATGACCCCTTCCATACCATTACTTTGTTGGATTTAACATGCCTAGACCCAAAACAATCCTTTGCCCTAGAGAATTTAATTAGCAGTCAAGATGGTAGTTGGGAAGTCTTCCTCAAGAATTAATGAGGAGATGGGCAGAGCACCCCATTTGGAAACTTCCTGATTTGACCCATGAATTGGGAAATGGAAAAAAATATTGTTCTAGAAGGAAAGAAAAAAGAGGAAAATCGTGGGCATAAGACATAGGAGACACACGAATGGGTCTGGGGACCATTTCTAAAGAAGAAGAAGAGTGTGTGAAGTTCTCTGGTTCTGAATAGAACTGAGAAAGATAACTATTTTGGGTACATGAACTGTTGGGTAGTGTTTTCTAATCAATATTATAAACAAGACTGCAAAGTATTTGAGTGATTGAGTGAGAAATCACAACAGACCCCTTTGCTTGGTGGATAGAAGACTAGACTTCTAGGTTCTTGTGGGAGAAGGAGAGTAACCTTCGTCCCTTATTGTTTGCTAAGAAAAAGAAGAACTCTCTCTCATGGCATCATACTCTGGCTAAGGGGTGGCCAACTATGGAATACACCAAGAGTAGATGTGCCTATGGTTGGGTGGAAAGTGGCACACCCTTCAACAATTTCCATTTATTTCTAAGTTTCAGATAAGTGTTTTCTTTGTCTTGTATTGTCATGACTAGTTTATGTTATACTATGAATTTCTTGTGCTAGATAATTGTAGAATTTTATTATCCTGTTCAAATGATGAAATTGTCACTCTGATTGTCTTGCCTTTCGATTATTCTTCTTTGGATGGGAAATATGAAATAAGAATTTGGAAAACATATTACATTTGTTGGTATTTACTGTCTGTTTGAAAAAGGAAGTTGTTATTAATGGGTTATTACTCAAATTAGGAATAAGGTACTAGTTGATCACTTGCAGTAATCTGTATGAACAAATCCATAGGTATTAGTAAAGTCAAGCCACTAAAATCCTCATAGAGTAGCTTGGAAATTGGGAAAATGCAATTTCTGAGAAACACTAAGGCCGAGCTGCGGGCTTTGGTCTCTCTGTTGGTCTGGAAAATCTACTAGTCTCAAAACTTGAAGAAAGTTGAGACCCCCAGTTGATTAAAATCCCAATGTTAAAGAGAGGCAAAGTATTTAAAAGTAATAATAATAAGAAAAGAATGAGAAATGCAAATTTAATGTAAATTTAAAATAAATGAAATTTAGAGTTCAATGCATTGTGATTAATTAAGCTTCATTAGAATTTGGTAAGAGATGAAATTTTACCATGAATTACACAATAAATTTGATGTCCAAAGAGGAAATATTTAGAATATTAATGAATAATCCCTGAAAATAGAAAATAGATGCATGTAAATGGGAGATTAGTAAATTCTAGTAAAAACATAGTTTTACCATAGAGTATTTTATTTCCAAATGTAATAATGCGGAAGGAAATAATTTAAACAAATAATTTGCACAAATTTATAAATGTAAGTGCATAAATCTATGTTTTCTAGAAAAGTTGAGCGAATGGTGAACTCACATTACAACTCACGGAAGAATTTTGGTAAACGTATTCTTTTTATTTTTTAAAGGCTTGGGAAATATACTTTGCTTCTCTCTCAACATATAATTATTTATACTTTTATTAATATTAAATCCACCGGAGTACAGAGAAAGGAGTAAATGTTTGGAGTGCAATGGCCAATGGAGCTTGTACATTTATATTAAATATTTATATCAAGACCCTTTTAGAGTCTAGCAATCAGAGTAAAGGGAATGGAGTGTTAGAACGAAGAGAGAAGATATCAAAGCAATGTCATGAGTTTTAAATGGTTCCCTTGTATTTTATAAATATTAAACTTTACTCATTTTGTAATTGGTTTTGGACAAGCGAGAGAACACACACATTTAGAGTGATAAGACCTTGGGGTGGTTGCGATTTATATAATATTTAAATATTATAATAATTAAAAAAAAAAAAAATTCCTTTCCTTTTTTAGAGTACTTGACCATGGAGACAAATGAGAGGAGCACATGTGATTAGACTCCGAAGAGTTTAGAGTACGACAAAGTCTAAGTACATTAGCTTGCATATTATAAGGTTATAAAATGTATAATATTGCACATGGAAGGAAGTCTAAAATACGAGAGATAATATATAGTATTAAATATATTTTTAATTCCTTTTCTTTCCAATATATATATATATATATATATATATATATATATATATATATATATATATATATGCTATATATATATTATGTGAGGGATTTAGATTAAGGAGTCATAAGCCAACATCTTTGATTTATATATTAATCAAGATTAATAAAGCTAAGTATATTACTGTTTAATTAATTATATTAGAACATAATATGATTATTTTTATGAATATAATAATTAAATTATGAGATAATCATTACAAGAGTGGTATTTAAATTAATACCAAAACCCTTTTCATGATGTAGAATTCCCAAGGAAAAGAGGGAAAATCCTCAATAATTACTGGGCCAAAATTATTAAGATAAGTAAAATTGTAATTAGGGGGGGTAATTAATTTGTGGAGACTAATTATCCATAATGAGGATTAAATAAATAAATAATGAGGAACATTATTTTAAGAAAATATTGATTAAATAACCAACCCTAGGTTTATAGGAAATGGAAAAATGTCAATCTCTAGTCGAGCGATCCTTTGTACCCTATAATGACATAGTGCATTATGGTGGGTCCACGTGTCAAGTGTAAATTGAGTCATATTTCATGTATGTAGTGGAAGTAGTGACCAAGGTGGCAAGCGATAATTCAATCTTAGTTGTGGATCCTCGCAGGTCCCACATAAGCTAAGTGTAGTTGGAGCAGGAGAAGGGATGTTAACTATCATGTGAGTTGGTGGGTATGAAGTATCCAGTGGTTGATGTTCTAACCCTGAGGGATGTTGTATATGTAGGTTAGATCCATCATAGTATGAGTAGTCGGGGAGAGTCGGTCAGAGTGTTTTAGGTGTGGGAAATATGTTAACCCCGATGGAAAAATTTGATGAAGAAGAAAATATCTGAAGTGATCCAAACCATCGGACTAGGGAGTCAGATGGGTTAGGTGGATAATTCCATGTCAGTTCCATGTCGGATGGCACTAGTGATCGGGAACCACGTGGCACTAAATATGAACTCAATAAATAAAAGTCAGGAGACTTTAGGAAGCGTAACCGATCCACAACTCAATTCTGAGAATGGTTATGGTTTCTGAAAATCTCTTAACGAGTAGAATAAAATGGTAGCCTATAGAGGACTTGAGATAGTTGAGAAGAATGAAAAATTCAATACCCCATCCTTTAAAAAGGTACTTGGGGTTGGGTGTCTTACAATGCATGATAAATTTCTACAAAAAACATATAATGATTCTCATAGCTTTCTAGATTTCCATGAACAATAAGAATAGTCTATATTAATTTCACAACAACACTAGAAATCTCAACATAATTCAGCCAATATTGACTTCTCCATTAACAAGAAAAATAGTTTACAATGTCAAACAAAAGCCCCCATTTTTCAAGTGCGAGGATTCTATTTATGAAAAAATCTAGGGTGTTTGGCCTTATAACTCTTTTTAAATTTTGGATACCCCTTCCTACCCTTTTGTTTTCCTTTACAAATTGTTACTTTTCGTAAGGAGCACTATATTTGACATTACATAAATTTTCATTTCTCATGCGACTTCATTTTAAATTCATCTTTTTTTGTGATGAATTTTCAATATAACTTGTTGTTCCTTGAGATGTTCTAGCCTATAGGAAACTATGCCAAGACATCCATTGCAGGCTTACTTATCTTCCCACTTTAGGCTATTCTAAAATAATCCAATAGTTAGAGGAGGTATCCCACAATTTGGAAGATTTTTTTTTAGAACTGGGAAGACTAAAAATTTTGGTTTAAAGAAAGTAGAGAAAGAGATAATGAAAACAATATCAAAGCTAAACATGTAGTTTCTTTAAAATGTTTGGACACCCTTATATTGTCTAACATACATATATATATAAATAAAGAATGATATATTTAGAATACTTAAAAGATAAAACTTTTCTTTGAAGTACCAATAAGAATGGAAATCATCAATACCAAAGATAACATATATTCAAATAAATATTTGGGGAGAAATGATAGTCTCCAATATACTTTTATAGAAAGAAAACATACTATGTATTCATTAGAATGAATCTAACTTTTCAAAATTAAATTATAAAACTCAATAAGACATTATAAATAAGAGTATAAAATATCATGCATACAAAGTAGTATAGTAATGAATACCATATAACACAGTCAAATTTCTTAAAAACATTTATGTAATTTTTTTGTAAAAATTATGAGATATGGGAATAATAATAAGTATTTGGAACTAATAATACCGTCCCGAGTTATATTTAAAATATATAGTGAATGGACAAAAATTAAGATCAAGTATTCAATCTTTGATTCCAAGTCTGGATAAAGATAAGTCTTGTTCTTAAGTTTATATATAATTAAAGAAAAATGTTAATGAAACTAAAGGAAATATACACAAACTAAAGGAAATACACACAAACTAAAGAAGATAGAGTGTTAAACAAGAGTTGAATCTTTAGGATTGTTTAAAATGCTACTTAAGATCTTATCCATTGATTTTCAATACATACTCCTTTCACTGAATGGAATACACAATTGGAAGACTCTCGCCTCTACACATAAAAATGTCTATCCCTTGGAATATCTTCTTTTTTATTTTATCCTCATATTTTTATCCTCCTTGGTTCCCAACCATTTCTTGATCCTGATAACTACTTAGCTAAAATCAGCAAGAGTAGATGAATAAAAGTAGCTAGGATTTACGCCATAGTTGCCTTGTATCTTGTCCTAGAATATAGGGATAAAACATGCCACTTCCCAAATTATTCAACCTCTTTTAGATTTTGCACATCTTGTTTGTTGATGATGTGGAGTTTTCATGAGTAATTATTAGATTTTTGAATTGGAACCTTGCTATCTCGGCACACTCATTTGCCATAGGATAACTAAACTCAACCATTTTTATGAAATACATCCAATTATGTAAATAAATCAAAAGATACTAGAGGCCAACATTGGATAAATCGATTACAACAAAACAATTTAAATCAAGTAGTAATTTATCTACAATATGTTGTCCTTTTAAGGTGTTTTTTTTATCCTTGAAATTCTCTGTATTATTCTTCTAAGCTAATAAATCTCCAATATAAACCTCTAGGCCATATAATTTCTCATACTTTGTCCATGGAGGAGGAAAACCCATTATGTATAGAGGAATGCTTCCTCTTTTTATAATCTTTACTATCTCTATCAATAACATTACATATGTTCTAAACTACCATAATCATTTTTTTCTTTGATTTAACTCTTCTTGCATTCATTATCATAGTTGTTCGATCATTGATTCCAAAAAGGGCTAATTCATGTTGAGGCTTGTTGTTTAAAAATCTAATTACATCATCAACCACTAAATCCTTCTTCTCAATCTTTGTCCAAAGTTTATTAATTTCAATCTACACATGTTGTAGTGTTTCATTTGTTTCAAAACATCAAAGTGAAGCCTAAACTAATTCAGTGTGGTAACAATTTAATCCCAAATCAATTGTTTAGCTCCAATCAAATACTTTTTCCCTAACATATGTTTTGAAACATCATAAGTGGATTTATTTAATTTCTCAATCATCTGTTTGTATTCAATTATCATATTGTTTCACAGATGATTTCTATTGGAGGTTTTTTATTGCAATATCATTTTATTCTATAGATGAATCTAATTCAACTACCTTACATTTTTTCAATTTTAACCATGCTTCTAGACTCAAAAGTTTATTGGAAATCTCATAAATCTTACTGTTAAAAGGTGTCACTTGCTCAATATATTTCATGGATGTTATTCCCTTGTGCTATCTCCATTGTTGGACTAGACAATTGTTGAATCATTGCTCGGTTCTCTTCTACTGGTACTTATTTTTCACCCAATTTGTTAATTTTGGGACCCAAACAATAATTTTGGTGTCTCAATTTAGAAATCTCACTAACCAACTACTCTTTTTCTTTTTGAGTTGCTATGAACACTTTTGTATTAATGTTTTTGGCATTTGATATTTTCAGTTTTGATTTGAGAGATTTTATTTATGAACCCTTATCTTTCACTAATGCTTTCATATTTTTGATTTGTTCCAAAGGTCACTATTTAATATTCAAGATCTTATATTTTTGACCAATATATGTTTATTTATGATATTTTCTTGCTTGAGCTATCCTACTAGCTTATTGGCCATTTTCTAGAGTTTTATCACATCAATTGGGACTTGAATTAAGTCTCTAGACAATGTGTCACTAGTTTTTCTATACCATTCTATCTTACCAATTGCATGCATTTTATTTAAATCCAATCTAATCCTAGTGGAATCATACTCACGAGCTTTGATTTTTTATTCATTCTTGATTGTGTTATGCTGTGAGATAGTTATATCAAACTCTCCTCTCTTGTGATCAACTGTAGTTAACAATATGGGAAGTTTTGTTCTTTTATTTAAAACTTGAGGATATAAATATTTCTTAAACTAGCTAGACTACTTATTAATCAAGGGCATCTCAAAAAATGTCTAGGTTATCTATTGCTAGGATTTATTTTATATGCTCCTTCATTTATATCCTCTTGTATAACATATTTTGATTTGGAATTTGTTGAAACATGTGTAAAATGCATCATAAGGTCTTCAAAGAATTGGTTTTTGAAACTTTCCTCTAGAATTAATTCAAATTCATCCACCTCACCTTCATTATCAATGATTATTATATCAGAAGAAAGGGGTTTGCCTTTGAGACAATATGATTTTCTTGCATTACAATTTGACCTAGTAAATATTCTAATATATCCCTCTTTTGAATAGGCTCACTTGAATGATATGTAATAGGTTCACTTAATTCTCCTTCTTCCATTATTTTGTTTCCTAAGTCACATTTATGAGGAGTGTCAGCTGGTAACTTTGTATTTTCCTTGATGTATTTTTGTTTTCATTGCCAACCATGGAAGCAATTGATTTTGGAATTGATTCTACTTCACTTGAGGGCTAGTCACAATCTATCATCACCACTTTAGGAACCTAATATTTTTTCTTTGTTGGAATTTGAATTGATTCATCCCTTCACCAATCTAGTTTCTCCTCCAACTGCATTTGATTGCCTTACAAAATTTCTTGAACTTTTCTCCGAATTTCTTTTCTATCCAAACTCTCCATTTCTAAAAACTTGTATGATGAACATAGAAGAAGATTTAATTGCAACTCTTATACTACAAATTATATGATGGAGTTCATACTTCCATGCCTTCCCTAATTCAAATTTAAGGGATTATAACATTTTTTCGGTAATGAATAATGTTTATTTATTTTTAACTATAAATGAAAACAATTCATAAAGCAAGGCAAAGGGAGTTTTTTGGTGTATTGAGGAAAAATGTTTCTAATCAAGATTTAGTCTTTGTCTAATATATTCTAAGGGAAAAATCATGGGAGTTAGGAAGATTAGGAATAAATGGATTGAACTCCAACTCCATAAGAATTTTAATGATAGTATGATCTTCAAAGATATTCAAAGCTCCTACTTTAATATCAAGACTGAATTGAAGCAATTTTTGGCATTCTAGAAATATTCTAGGTGGGTGATCACCATGGAATATTATATATAAGTTAATAAACATGAACTTATCAACAAATATTTGAATCCCTCATTTTAAGCATGCTTTCTTACAATGGGAGTACACTTTTTTATTGGGTGTGGATTTTATTCTTAATTGAGCTTATTCAAATTGAAATTTTTAAAAATTGGTGTGAGAAAATATAACAAAGGAAGTTATACTAGAGAACATTCATATCTGAAATATTTGAATGATGAAAATTGTATGAACTCATTTTTGATGGCGTTAGAGAGATATTTATCATAATCATACATCACATGATGTGTCTTTAATGGTGGATTTTATTTCCATCATACCTAATATTGTTTCATCAATAGTATTATCATCATCACACCCTAGTATGATGCACATAATTGAGACAAATTCTCTTGAAGGTTTAGGGAATATGGAATCTAGGAAAGGAATATCAACCTTGAGGATAGTAGATTCATTTGGTAGACAATAGGTCAAAGGTATTTTACCTTAACATAAGTTATTTCTTTGAATTTAGTTAATATATTTTCATCAATATAGGGTATGTAATTTTTTAGAAAGAATCAATATTTGGGAAATGGATGTGGGGGTTACTGAAAAAATGATATGAGGGTCACCATTAAACATAACTACTCATTTAGAAGGGTCATAGTCCTTATGCTCAAGGAAATAAACTTAGGAAAATGATAAGTTCCAGGGACAATGGCTTTGTTGAGATCATTATCCTAAGTGGTAATTCTATCATAGACATCTTGAAACTTTCCAAATGATGATAGTTCAAGTTTATATCAAGTTTCTATGGTAATTTAGGGATAAAAAATATCATGGTCCAAATCATAAAATTTCTTAGCTTTAGATGATGGAGTAATGGACTTCATAAGTGTAGAAAGATTTTTTGAGGTGCCATGGAGAGAAAATGACTGTACAATAAATTCAAAAGGCGTAGAAACATACAATTTGGCATACTCACATAAATTACAACTTTATGGAAAATATTTCGTGTGTGAGATTTGAACCAAGGTCCAAAATTTCAACAAGATTTGCAGTTGCACTTTTTAATAGATTCACTTTGATAACTAGTGCCATATTAAACGTAATCTCATGCCTCAATCCTTCATTTACACCAATCATAATTTCTTCCCACTTAGTGATACTTTTATATGGAAAAATGTTTTTCATTTGTTTGGCTAATGAAAAGGAATTATTTATTTCCCAAACAATTATTCATTAATTCACATGAAACTACCTTGGAATTCACAATTGATTTGTGGAGGCATTAGTACTGGTTTCCCAAACTACTTTTCACCCTTTGCAATCCATTGATTTATGCCACATGTTTGGATGGTTTTGTATTGTGAAATCCTATATCATCATTAAAAATATATGACTTCTCCCTATGCAATCCAAAAGAAACATTGATCACCACTTTGTCTCCATTGTCCAATGTGCCTTTATAATGGCCAAACATTTAATCTCGTATTTAACCTTTGACCTTGTTAAGCCCTAAATAGTGGCAAATTACCCCTTAATTGGGACATATGTTTACATTAGTGGTATTTTATTTATGTGGCTTGGGTCCATTAGTTGTAATTGTACCTCCTAGTCTCCTATTTATACTAAGGAGACCTTTTCATTCTGGAATCATCTTGTATTTGGAAATTTATCTTGCAGGTGTATAAGTAGGTTTCCCCCTTGAAAAGGATTATTATATGAAATTATCTCTTTTTTCAAGGAATTTGAGTACTTATTCTAAGGTATTTTTTGGATGCTATTTTGATATTTGGTTAAGTAACATTTTGGTATTAGAGCTCAAGGTCTTTGGGTTCAACTGCTACATCTGAGACACCTTGGAAGTTTCCCTATAAATTGTTTTCTACAAATGTTACCTTGGAAGTTTCCCTATAAATTGTTTTCTACAATGTTTCAGAAGGAACCCCTATGAGGATAGTTAGTATACGGATCAAGGTACGTGGGGTTAAAATTTACGCTCATGATTCCTTATACTTTAGGATATATAGCCTTGTAATATAGGGTTCTGGAATCATCTTGAATTTAGTCATCGCATAATTTTAGCTATAAACATTTTTCTGTAATTTTTCATACCCTAAAACCCGGAGTCTATTCATAGAAATTATAAGGTATATTTGATAAAAATTTCAGCTTTTGGGTCATCCTACATTTGTAGATACACCTTGTGCAAGATAGGGTATATGACTAGTCATATTAACTAGTCTCAAACATGTCTTCCAGGTAAAACAATGATATCTTCCTCAGTGAGTATCCAAATTAAGTGATACTAGTTGCATTCGACAATCTACAGTCTTTAGTATTTATGGTACAAGTTTCAGAATCCAATATCAAATATTGTGATCTTGGAATGCTTTACAAGTACACTCTCCTCGAAGAGAAAAAAATCAACAAGGTGTGGGGAAGTTACCATAACTTCCACTTGGAACATCCAATTTTGATTAGACCTGTGGCATTATAGAGAAGACGTATCAAATAACTACAAAAATAAATTTTTAGACCCAGAAGGGTTGAAATTTTGGAGATACAACAGAAGAAAGATTGTCTAGTAGTGTAACATCTCACTCTTGCGTGCACTGAGCGAACTTATTCTTTGAGGACACTTGCAGGCAAGTGATCCAGGTTATTATACTATTGGTTGTTTTGATTATGATTTTGAGATATTGTGGATATGATGATATGTTATTTTTTTGTATTTACATAGACAGGTGTTATTGACTGGGTTCTCCTGAGTGTGTAGGACTCTAGACATTGAGGATGCATAGGCATCGATGAAACCCATTGGACTCCAGATAGAGTCAGGGAGTGGAATTTTAGGGTTTGAATGTTGTTGATGTGACATATGTACATATGATTAGATGTTATGATAATTGATTATTATTGTTGACATGATTCGTTGATGGATGGAGGCTGATGATAACTTGTCGACCAGACTCACATTTGGAGTAGAGGGGTCACGCACGACAACCAAAGACATTGAGGGGGAGGTGTGGCAACATCCATACCACAACCTACTATCACTCCTTCCGTGGCTCGAACTGTAGGTGAACAATTACCTATTTCGAGAAGACCCACGATGCCGTGAGGGAAGACTCTGACAGTCACCCATGATGATTCTAAGGTGCACACAATAAGGTAGGGTCCTTATTCCTTAGAGGCTCTTAGTCTACCATAAGATCATCTGACGGAGTATTGAATCCGGGGGTTTGATGTCTACCAAATTTAGTCAAGAGGCGAGTGACAGCCTTGGAGCATGTAGTGCGTCTTGAAGGGCACGTTACACAAATAAAACTGAAAGAGGTGAGTGAAACCCTTGGAGAATGTAGTGCATCCTGAAGGGCACATCATGGTTTTAACTGGTAAGTGAATAAACCTAGTGCCTAGAAAATTGTGCCTCCTTAAGACCTAGTCGGCCTTAAAATGAATGATGTGATAAGTAA
>SNQJ01S0029878.1:62548-84542 GCA_010110895.2 Picea sitchensis
TTCCAGAAGTCTGTTTGGAACTATGGAAGAATAACAACACCTTTAACAACATTAAGTAATAAGTATGAATTTTCATGGACTCCAGAGGCAACTCAATATTTTCAACAACTTAAAGAGGTGATGTGCAAAGCTCCTGTCTTAACCACACTAGACTTCAAAAAAACCTTTATTGTGGAATGTGATGCCTCGGGAAATGGCATTGGTGTTGTTCTAATGCAAGAAGGAATGCCCCTTTCTTTTGAAATTCGACCACTCAAGGGAAAGGACTTACACAAACCCATTTATGAGAAGGAAATGGTGGAAATACTACATGCATTGAAGAAATGGCACCCTTACCTAATAGGTAGGCACTTCAAGGTCAAAAAAGATCATGATAATCTTAAATACTTATTGGAACAAAGAATATCTTCAGAAGAACAACAAAAATGGGTGACCAAGATGTTGGGTCATGATTTTGAAATCATCTATAAAAAAGGGAAGAAAAATGTTGTGGCAGATGCACTCTCAAGAAAAGATGAAGATGTTGAGCCCTTTCTCTGTGCTATCATGATCATCCAACCCAATTGGATAATAGAAGCATGGGATGAATGAAAAAAACATGTGGACCCTTATTCAAAGTTTGCAATAGGATTCTAGTGCATCAAATACATTTACATGGAAAAATTATTCACTATGGTACAAATATCGCTTATATTTATGTAAGAAATCCCAACTCAAACAAAAGGTACTATTGGAATTGCACAGCTCTTCGGTAGGAGGGCACTCAGGATTTTTGAAAACCTACAATAGGGCCAAGAAGAGGTTTTCTTGGGATGGCCTTAAAACTGATGTTCAAAGGTTTTGTGGCAGAATTTTTGGTTTTCCAACAAAATAAGGTGGAAACAATTAAGACCCCAGGTCTTTTACAACCATTATCCATCGCAAGTCGGTGCTGGGAGGAGGTTTCTATGGATTTCATCACAGGGTTACCGAAGTATGAAGGAAAGAGTGTCATCATGGTTATTTTTGATAGACTAACCAAGTATGCACACTTTTGTGCACTCTCTCATCCTTTCAAATCCAGTATAGTGTCCACTGCATTCATGGAGACAGTTCAAAATCTACATGGAATCCCAAAGATTATTGTAAGTGACAGAGATCCCAGCTTCACTGGACATTTTTGGACATAATTATTTTCTTTTTTGGATACTCAATTGGCTCATAGCTCATCCTATCATCCTCAATCTGATGGACAAATTGGGATAGTGAACAAATGTATAGAAGGCTACCTAAATTGATTTTTCTATGATAAACAAACACAATGGTTCAAATGGTTACCCTTGGAAGAATGGTGATATAACACTTCCTTTCATATTACAACAAAAATGACACCATTTATGGAACTCTATGGATACCACCCTCCTTCCATCACTTCTTTTCTAAAAGAAAAATCTAAGGTTCAAGCAATGGAAGATCACATTCAGCATCAACAACAAGTTATCCAACTCTTAAAGGACAACCTGACCATGGCACATAATCGCATGAAATAACAAGCATATCAACATTGTAGTGAAAGAAGTTTTGAAGTAGGGGATTGGGTATTTTTAAGACTACAACCATAAAAAAAGATGTCCCTCAAGCAAGCTAAGAAGGATAATAAATTATCACCAAAGTAATATGGCCCTTATAAGGTGTTACAAAATATTGGTACTATGGCATACAAATTGGAGTTGTCTGCATTTTCATGAGTACACCCAGTTTTCTATGTTTCATTCTTAAAGAAGGTTATAGGTGACAAGATCCAAGTTCAAACAATATTGCCAGAAATTGACGAGGAAGGAAAATTCATATTGGATCCCAAATATATCACTGACACAAGAATTCAAAAGTTGAGGAATAGATCCATTTCAGAGTATCTCATTAAGTGGAGGAAACTACATGTTGAAGATTTCACTTGGGAAGATGAGTCTTTTATACAAGAGAATCGATAATTACTCAAGCGTTGAAGACAACACTTGTCTGAAGGGGAGGTGCATGTTAATCCCTAAATAATGGCACATTACCCCTTAATTGGGGCATATTACATTAGTAATGTTATTTTATTTATGTCGGCTTGGGTCCATTAGTTGTAATTGCACCTCCTAGTCTCCTATATATACCAAGGAGACCTTTTCATTTGGAATCATCTTGTATTTGGAAATTTATGTGGTGTATAAGGAGGTTTCCCCCTCGAGGAGGCTTATTATCTAAAATTATCTCTTTTTCAAGGCGATGAGTACTTATTCTGAGGTTGTTTTATGCTATTTTGATATTTGGTTCTTAACAAACCTATCACTTTTGCATTGATGCCACTAGTGTCCACCTTGGTTAGTATGTACTTTGAAGTAATCATTTTTTCATTATAGCTTAAAAATAAGCATGATCTTAAATTCAATCCATCCAATTTCCACTTTAGTGTTCCTCATGAAAAAAATTTAATAAGCTACAATAAAAGTTTTTGGGGAAAATACATTAATAATTACAATGGTTTACTCATAGAAGTGGAAACGCTTAATAAAAACAAATTGTACCCTCATAGACTAGTAATAAGCCTCAATCCCTCTTCTTAGATTTGTTAGAAGTGGAAATTCTTAATAAAAACAAATTGTACCCTCATAGAGTAGTAATAAGCCTCAATCCCTCTTCTTAGATTTGTTACTCCACATAAAGCCAATTAGGCTTCTTGGCTATAATTTCCACGATCTACTCTGTGTCCTTCACCTTTTCACACTTGATATCTCTAAATAGATTTGCATTATGAATATGGTACATGGAATTCATGGATTGTTGACATGAGAATCCTTAGATTATGATGGATTGCTTCTTCATCTCTACCATTATTTTATTCTTGAGACCTATACACGTAAGTGATATCATATAATTAATACTTGTTATAAAAATTTCTCCTTAAATTGATATTTCAAAAGACATATATCAAGGAAACATTAACTACCTGGTTCAACTTTAAATGTTATTTATAAAAAATTCAAAAGACATATATCAAGGAAACATTAACTACCTGGTTCAACTTTAAATGTTATTTATAAAAAATTAAGATGCATTAGGATCTACAAATTTCTCCTCATTCACTTTGTTTACCATAACACAAATTTCTCCTCATTCACTTTGTTTACCATAACCCTTACCTCCTTAGTATACATGCTAATTCTCATGAACACACCCCACTACCACTAACACGCATTCAAATCACATGTCTTTAGAAAACCCAAGCCTCACATGGATGAGCCACATTTGAGTTTCATTGCACTACATGTTGAATGAAAGAGGAACTAGAGATAGATATAAAGTAACATGATTCAAAACCCACTATGTGTGTGGGATAACAACTAGTAAGAAACAAGGCTATAGACTCTAGATGATTGAATCCATGTGAACCAAGATTTGATGTATGTATTCTATTATCAGCCTCACCAAATCATTACTCACCATGTTTTCTTTCATGATGAGGCCAAATTCGCTCACATCCACCACTTCTTCCTTCACGTTGTTTGATAATACATGAAATTGAATTTCACTTACTCAAAATGCCTACAATGATGATTATGGGCATATGACTCCATTACAATTTATGGACCCATTGACTATAACAAGCATATCAAACTAAAAGTATATCGACCTTGATTTACTCGAAACCTTAAATCATGTGCTCATTTGGTGAGATACACATTTCTTGGAACTAAAATTTCTCTTTTTGTGAACATATGGGTAGTTAATGATTTAGCACATAGGTGTATCCAAAATCACAAAGAATTTTTAATAAAGGATACATCAAATGTGGAATGATCTTGTTTCGCTAGTCATGATCTAGCTCCAGCTCTCCACAAATCAATAATGATGTCAATGCAACAATGGCCTAGCCTGATTCTGTCCATTTAGTAGTGGAAACAAGTCCAACCTTGGATGAATTGATGAACTACCCAGTGTGGATCTAAATGGTTTCACGTGAAGAATGCATGGCAAACAACTATCACCCCATCGTAACATGGAAGAAAAAGGGATATCCTCTAAGTTGATGGAACTAATTGAATATTTTTTCTCTTCTTTTCATGAAATGGTTGTTGACCCACTAATGGTGTCACTATGCTTGCAAATGTATATGAAATAGTGGAAAATATTGATTTCTTTATCTCCATATCAAGTGGTTGGTACTACTCCCTTTTCAAGGAGGAACATTATATTTATAAATATTTCCACTTCCCATCTATCGATGTTTTATTTCAGGTAGCAACTCAATACATTTTTCAATCAACTATTCTCTCCATTCATTTTCACTTTCTATTCTCTCATTAATTTTCTTATTGATGCTTTGGGGTATAAAATATCTTAAATAGTTCTTTCTAAAAGGAACTTTCAGAAAAATAATTTCATCATCACTATGCCAAAGTAACTTTATCATCCCGTCAACCAATTTTATTCTAATAACCTCCATTTTTCAAGTCAATCCAGATAAGCACTCAAACCTAACTTTAACGACCATCTCAACCTTAAGAATAATAACTATAATTTTCCTATTGAATCTACAATTCATGATCCCAAACTTCCCATCATATTTAGAACGACATAAAACCATCAAAGCAACATTCAGATTTTTCCTTTCAAGTAAAACACATGAAAAGTTTTGGATGCACAATTCGATTGACAATTTGTAGACCTCCTCTAATGCCTTATCTATATTATCATCCAACAAATAAAATATCAATGGTTCAAGAATTAAATTTCTTTTGATGCCAAAATTTCAAGCATATTCATCCATTATATTTTTCAAATGAGATATGCCCATATAGTGACAATGAATGCCCTTAAGAAAGACATGCACTGTGCACCAAAACATTACCTCCCTCCAAATTTTGTTTCACTTTGGATACAGTCTCAAAAAAAAATGTCACATCTCCAACAATTAAACAATTAACATGAGGTTAAATCCAAAAACGATCCTTTTAACACTTTCAAGTACATTTATGTTGTAAAACCACTAAATATATCTAATTGAACCCCAATATTATAAATTTTTGATAGACTATATATGCTATTCAATGGTATTGTTTTGCACCAACCCTTAAAATCATTTTTCAAGAATCATTACAATAATATCATCATTGTAAACACCACTTTCATCCATACAAGCATCTGCTACATAATGGAAAATAAAGGAAATCAAAGTATTCTCAAATTTGAAATCAAACAAAGAATAAATATGCTAAACATATTCCATTCAACACTATCAATTTCCCTTTTCTTAAACTCTACATCAAAATTTATAGATATAAGGCCAACGACCAGACACTCATTTTAAAGATGTGATTGCATAGTACCATCATGCTTTGGAATTGCTATCCTACAAATCAGACATATATCACATCATTGAAAACAATTATGTGTAGAAAGATGCAGGGCCATAAGATGTCAAAATGTGCTAAACAACTTTCCCACAATGGTGACATGGATTGCATTCTCATAAACACAAGACGTTCACTTTGAAAGGTGGGTGGATTGGATTCTGAAAGCTATCGGCTGAGAAGGTGATTTTAGGAACAATCACTTAGGCTGCTCGTCGTCCTGTGTACTCCATTTACAATGCCTCAATTTGTTCCTTTTCCAATTGCCACCCTTAATGCCCAATCTAAACAAATATAAATTCAAAATTAGAATATGATTATTATATGTATTGTATGGAAATTTCACGTTTACAACAAGACTTTTGCATGAAATTTCACTTTAGCATAAGGAGATTATTAAAGATGTTATTAAAAGTATCTAAAGATGTCCATGGAAAGATATAGAAGGCATCAAGAGGCTTTTACTTATTTTTCATTTTACTTGATATTATGTAAAATGCAAAAACTATCGTCCAAGAATAGTAAGAAAAAGTTATGTAAATCAAAAGATATCATTAATAGAAGTAAATATTTCAATTGGAATTATTTAAATTTTATTAAAGAAGAACATGACAAAACTACCCCATTATTTCACTTTGGACTTCAAAACATTATAACTCGCAAGCATGAGCTTGGATGGAAGTGTCAATTTCTACAAACGGTAAAGGAAATATGATGCTTTGAAACTAGTGGTTACACCTTTAGGTTAAATCTGAAATTCACTACATTCATAATTGAGGAAGTTTACACCACCTCCTAGATAGGAAAATTTAATTGTTCAAATCAATGCACCTGCATCAACATGTAGGTGTATTGATTTGTCCAAGGGGGAGTGAAAATGTTTGTGAATGAATGGTTGATGGATCATATACGAGAAAATGTTTCCTAGAGAATTGACGGATATAATGGGTGGAAACCCATGTATTTTGGTGGATGGTAACATTTTTATATGGAATTCAACGATGTTTATATTTTGTAGGTACAATAAGATGAATAGCGATGAAGATGAAATACCAAAGGACTAAATATAATAGAAGAATGGATATGAAGACAAAGAAGAATAAGATGAAGATGAGACCAATTCAAAGGATCAATGAACAAAGAGAAATGATTGGATCACAAGTATTCATCAAGGGGAGTATGAATGAATAAATCCTACTTTTGATATTCTAGAAGTCTACTAGTGAATGAGAGATGAGGATAAATGCGAGAAGTTAGGGAATATGGAGATGTAAGAGAGTTTCATGGAGATATTGTGGAGATAGTTATGGAAATGGTTTGAACTAAATATCTAAATTTTGACATAGTTTTTATGGTCACCTATAGTTAAATAAAAGGACTAATTTGTATAATAAAATCATACATGGAAATGATTTATAGGATTGAGAAGTTTATTCTTCCGATGAAAATAATGACAACTTGGATGCACATGATATTTATTTATTTATGTTGTAAGAAATGTAAAATAGTGTTAATAATGATGTTTCAACAAATAAGACCAAGTGTCCAATGCCATTTGTTGAATTTTTAGCAGAAATAGAGTCAAAAATATGTTGAGTGTGACACATGAAAATGCTTCGTTTTTAGTTATTTATTCTAGAGCAGCTTCTATGGCACCCAAGATCTATTTGAGACACAAATTTTGAGTTGGTGCTTTCCACAAGATCTATGGTGGGACTCAGAGAAATGGTGTTCACCCATCACATCTCTATAAGAGTAGTCATTCTGTAGCACAACAAGATCTATGGTGGGACTCAGAGAAATGGTGTTCACCCATCACATCTCTATAAGAGTAGTCATTCTGTAGCACACCATATATTACAACAACTAGAGAAAATGAACATTATTGAGATGTATCCTAATGGTGGAAGACAAATTGCATCCAGTGGGAAAAGATACCTGGACCAAGTTGTTGGATGATTTGTAGTTGTTTCGTGTAATTTTAAAACTTGTACAAAAGAAATGTATATAGATTCTTAAGCAAAAACATAAATTAATCAATGGCTCATACATTTATATGTAAAGATTTTTATACTGGAAACCCTCTACTGGGAAAACCTTTCTTATATTCATTGCATCAATTTTTACCATTCACTATATAATATATACAATGTTTTTAGGTATTCTAGAGATACTTCAAACTCTAATCCTTTAATCCGAGATTAATTTATAAAACTGCCAAAAATAGAAAAAAAACTCTAATTTTTTTTTCCAGTGGTGCTACCCTGGTCAAGATAATTAGGGGTGCATACTCTGCTCTCTCTAGGACACTTCTAGGAAGTGCTCTTCCAAGCATTACACAAATAGAGCACTAGTGCATGATCGTCAGGATGCAGTTGTCAAACCTCGACAAGACTCCATTGACACACACACATGCAAAGAATATAAATAGCTATACCTAACATTCTCCCACTTGTTGTTTCGGTATCCAGGGGTCCATGGGATTATAGTCAATAAATATAGGGCACAATGCCCATTTCTACTTCTACACTAGGGAGAACTTTTTCTGTGCTTCACATGACTTTGTCAATGACCACACTTTCAAAGTTTCAACCTTTTCCAGGAACACCTTATTTTCCTTAACCATGTCTCTCACAAAGTGATAATGAACATCAATATGCTTTGTCTTCAAATGATACATTTATTCTTTTGCTGTGAATATTAGCACCTTGATTACTTCCAATCTAATCTCTACTTGTTGTGCCTAAATTCCAATAATTCTGAGCATAATCTTTGTAAACTGGCATTTTCCTTGTTGCATGAGTGGTCACATGTGTTCAGCCTCTCAGAGTTGAGAGTGCCACTACAACCTCGATTTTTCTCATCCAACTGATTAACCCTCCAAATAGGTTAAAATACATACCTAATTTGTAGATCTTATATGATATATATCTCCAGCCTAGTCTACATCACCAAAGCCATGCATGTCCACCACTGGTCTAATCCTGATCTTCTTTGGTAGCATAATCCATAACTAGTGGTGCCAAGGAAGATACTTTAAATGACCTTTTTATCGTTGTCCAATGCTCATTCCCCGGTTTTGACATATAATTGCTCAAAAATACCACTGTAAGGAAATAACCTGGTCTAGTGGGACAAACCATTGTATATGACTCAAACTCAACCGTGACTGCATATGGGAAATATGGACATGTCCCTTCTTTCTCTGTCTTGGGTCAATGATTCATGAGAATTTACACTCCCATAGGAATAGGGAACTTTGTCCGCCATTCCATGCATATTAAACCCTACAATATCGCCCTAACATATTCTTTTCTTTGGATTCAACTCAGAGTTCTTTGTTTTTACAATCTCTTTTAATTTCCATTCCGCACTGAAGAAGTGACCGAGATCCTGCATGCCAAATTTGGAGGATAGATGCGATTTCACCTCCTTAGATAACATCCATGTTATTTCCTACCAATACAAGCAGCCTATCAACATACACACTACATAAATGAAGTGGATTTTCACTTAACTCTTCTTTTGGAATATATACAATGATCAGCCTCTCATTTCTTCTCACAATCCTAATCCAAGGATGTATGTGCCAAACTTTTGGTACTACATCCTAGGTGATTGCTTCACTCATATAGTGGCTTCTTTAGCTATAAAACTACCTCTTCTTTCCTTCATTACAAATCCTTTCCTGGTTGTTTCATATGTAGATTCTCTTCCAGATCCCAGTTGTAGGAATGTTGTCTTCACATTCATTTGTTCCACTTCTTAAGATAAAAAATCACAGGAAATAGATAAAAGAAATTCATTAGGAAGTACTTAGCAAATGTAGAGAAAAAATCTCACCAAAGTCAATTCCCCACTGGAATAACCTTTTGCTACTAACCTAGCTTCATATTTCTCCACTTTTATTCTGTGTGCATTAAAATTCTTCTTGAACAACGATTTTCTACCAACCGATTTTATTCCAACTGGAAGATCAACTATATCCTATGCCTCATTCTCCTTTCATCTTACATCCATTTTCTCACCCATGGCCTTTCCAGAGTTTTATTTTATCCTTTGAATCTTACTACTTCCTCTGAGCATAGCTTGGGATCACTACTGCATTAGAGGAAGCAAAATTGGAAACAAAACTGTGGATCTACATTTCTAGTTCCTCTCTATCTCTCACCATCTCTCACATCGGGGTATGAGGTTCTTCTTCTTCTTTCTTCTTCCTCCTGCCTTCCTGCATGCCAATGATCTTAGATTTTGCATCATCCAACCTTTTTCCTATTTTCCTGTGTTTGTCTTTGATGCTATGGGAATTCATGTTTGATACATCTTTTACTCCTCTCCTCCTGGAAACAACATCTCTCGGGACTGCATTGATTTCTCTTGGTTTCCTGTGGTTCCAAAGATTATAAAACTTCATCTATCTTTTATAACTAAATAAAAATATAATTTCTTTATCTCATTATCCATCTTACTCCTATTTGGCTCTTGAAATATGTACATAAGCATCACAAACTCAAACACTCTAAGATGTTGAAGAGAGGAAGGCTCTTTCCTTACTCATACCTCAGGTGGGAGTTTTTATCATCCAATAATCATGGTGATTGATTGACTTAGGTAACATACGCCTCCACTCTGCCTCCCACTGCACTCTTGTCCTAACCCCGCAATCACTGTTATACCTTTTCCATCGTCTTCTATCCATCCTTTCTCTGCAACTCCCATTCTCACATGATGTATGGAGTAGTCTTCTCTCATTTCATACTGACACTTCTATGTAAAATTTTTCCAAATTCATTTCCAGCTCTCCACACTCATTATCCGTTTCAATACCTTTATTTTCTTCTCTCATTCTGGATTTCTACCGTGAGTCTTAAACTCTTTGTGGAATTTATCAAATACTCCTCAGATTTTCTTTCTAAGAAAATAGATCCACGTGTTCCTTGAAAAAAACATCTAAGGACGAAACATACACATGTGATTTCATTTAGGGATGGAAACAAGAACAGCCCAAGACTTCACTGCATCAACTCCTAAGATCCCCTTTGCTTCAGCACTAAAGGAATCTTACTCATCTCCATGTACTATATATGCAATTTTAATGTGAATCAAAATCCAGAGTGCAATTAGACATATACATTCAACATACCTTCTCACCCTGCAGAAGTGTTTGAAGGTCTTTTTCTCCAATATGCCCCAGCCTTGGATGCCACAACATGGTCTTCTTTCTAGATAGTATTGGTCTTGTCTCTTTCAATTTTTTTTCCTTGCTGACAAATATAACTATTTATACCCATTATTATAAGTACTTCAAAACAACTTGCACAAAGTTCCACAATGAACTCCCTCTATCAACACCATTTCTCCTCGACCATCTTGCAAGTGTTCTTTCAACATGTGCTTCCACTCCCCGTGACACCTTAACTTTCTTACATATATTAGGCTCTGGCTAGTTTTGGAATGTGTGAGAACCCTGTGGAGAGTTCTAATCCTTCCATCACAGGGGCAACAACTAACCCCTTCCATTCCTAACATTTTGTTGGTTTCCAGCCAGTCCTCAGGGAATACATCACTAACATCATATGAGCCATATTCATATAACCACTCCATGTGAGGAGTCAGATGGCATGATGCACCTGAGTCGATCAAACAAAGAATATGGCTCTGAAATGTGTAATTTGCAGATGCTAGGTAAATATCACCTCCTTTTTCAGTGGAGTTTTTCACCAAGTGTAGCAGGTACTAATGATCCCTTTGGTTTAACTTTCTTTAATTTCTGCAATCTTTCTTATAATGCCCCCGCTTTTTACTACACTTCCAACATTTCCTCAAAAGATTTTCCTAGAGACTTAGAACTACCTATAGATTTAGATCCCCAACCCGAAGGCTTACTAGGGTTCCCTGGCCTTTAGGTATGCCCTCCTTACAAATAAAGCATATGTGTTGTGACCATCCATGATTTTTAAGCTCCTATCTCTTCAGATAACAAGGATTCAACTACATCACATACTTCAATGTAGATTGAGGGTTACTACCAATTTCTACAACTGCATTATCCCAAGAGTATGGCAAAAAACATAACAAAGTAACACACTTAACTTCTTCTCAAGAATCGTGAATATTAATTGTGATCTAAGTTGGACTTACTGTAGTATTAAATGCATTTAGATGTTCTATCATGTGTAATCTCCATCTTTCATCCTCAGATGATACAACTTCTTTCAAAGAAATAACTTGTTTACCAATAACTTTGATTGATACAAATTCCCTCTAACTTATCCTACATAGTTCCTTTTATCGTGAGATCTCTCCCTGAGACATTCAACAACATTGAATCTGCCAAACAAAGTCGAATAGTACTCCTTCCTCTCCTGTCCAACTTCTCCCAATCTCAACATGTCAAGACGGGGTGTACTAGTATTTGTAAAATTAATAGCTCGCGGTGTGCTAGTAGATGGTGTACCAAGAGGGTCTGTACTCAGGATCCACAATGATCCATTGTTCTTTGTCTACAAGAAGGTCCTCCATATTGATCTTATATAGCTCAAAGTTTCTTTTACCGCTTTGAACTTATCTATCTTGATTCTAGATGATCTTTGCAATTCCTCTTTCTTTACTTGAATTCCACTCAGGCAAGTCTTGATAAACCTGTGCCTATCACGCATCTCAGGTTTATCACAGACCCAAGATAAACTTGATCTATCAAGACCGAGCCAAACCATCAACAACAAAGGTGTCCCTCTGAAGCCAAAAATGAGCTCTGATACCAAATGTAAGTTTTAAACCTGTGAAGTAAAGCAATGCATATAGATTCTTAAGCAAAACATAAATTAATCAATGGCTCATACATAGAGTACACATAGATTTTATACCAGAAACCCTCTACCGAGAAAACCTTTCTTATATTCATTATATCAAATTTCACCATTCACCATACAATATATACAATGTTTTTAGGTATTTCGTAGATACCAAAACCCTAATCCCTTAATCCAGGATTAATTTACAAAACTGCTAAAAATAGAAAAATTCGCTAAAAATAGCAAAAACCGCCCAAAAAAAATAATTTCAGGGCGCTGCCTCGAACGCTGCGTGTAACCAGGGGGGGCATACTTGCCCCGCCTTGGGACCCCCCTAGGAAAGTGCCTTGCGCACATGGCACAAACATAGCACTAGTGCGAGGGATCGTCATACGCAGTTGTCAAACCTGACACCCACACACACACACATGCAAAGAATATAACACATACCCAACATTTCGGCCTTTGATGGAGTCGCAAAGAGATCTCATGAACCACCAGAGGTGGAGCCACATACCATTGCTGTAGTGAAATTTTTAAGTTTTCACATCAGTGATGGTGCAAGGAAAATGAAGCATGAAATGTTAGAGAACGTGTCATTTGGAAAAAGAGCACACAGTTTCAAGGTATATTATTTTTCTTTAATTCATTGATGCTTGAGGTTAGATGAAATGGTCCACATTGTAAACATTTAAGAAAAGTATTGGTAGTTGTGGTAGTGAAAATATTGTATTTTATCAATATTTTTTTATTGATCATCAACTCCAATATAGTCAAAGAATCAAGTTAAAAATATTCAAAAGCTTGAATTAAAGCCAAAGGAAAATGTATTTAAAGGAGTATGTACTTGAGAGTTTTTTAGTCAAATCCAAAGTCAAATTGAAAATCCTTTTATGTAAATAATTGTGGAGCCACATTATGAATGAGAAATTTGCAGAGAGGAAAGTCGCTAGAGGAAGATGGATCAACCTGTATTTTCCATGCTGTTATAGAACCTAAATTTCACCTATGACAAAGTGAAAGATGGGCCGATGAGTGAACAATTGATGTAGGCATAGAATTCACATGCAACATGTGCCAACTAGAGAGAAATAAAAGTGTATCATTCCAATAAGGTGTGCAATTTATTGGCATGTTCATTTTCCCATTAAATAAGTTATTTAAAATCACCAAAAAAATTTAAGTTTGGCCTATAGAGTAAAATTCAAAGTTATAAAAAAGGATAGTAAGTTCACTCTGATGTAAAGGGTCCAATTTGATGATTGAATTTGAAATAAATTCTAATAGGGTCACAAATTCAAGTCGAGTTAAAATTGAATTGTAAGTGGAAAAAACATTATGGAAAATTCATGTAATCGATGTTTGAAAATGATAAAGATTTGTAATGATGTCCTTGTGTAATACATGTTATTTTCATGAAGTCCAAGTCAAGTTATGGTGGAGAGTAAGAGTTGATATAAAGAGTCAAAATCAATGTCAAAAGCCAAGGTGAAGAGTGATATAAAATTTCTAGTGAAGGTAGAAATTGTAACGTCCCATCCGTTACGACTACAAGCGAAGCAGAAGGTGAATTTTTTTTTATTTTTATTTTTTATTTTTAGGCAGGAAGGAAATGACGAAAACATTTGAACCACACAACTAACAACGAGTGCAATCACACATTCCAGGAAACAGACAACTATGAATCCATGCACCGACACAAGAGCAACATGGAGAAACGTGCGTAAAACCACAAGGAGAATCGACTACCCACCTGACACAACAGGACCACGCCTACAAGCTAAGGGTCAACATCCCCCTCTTGACACAATGACCTTGACAAACAAAGACTAGAACCTCAAGGCATGAAAACCCAACATATGAAGGTGTTGCAACCCAAGAGACAACAACAATCTTACAAGGTCATCAAAACCCACAACGGAAAGCACAGACCCCGACCAAGTTATCCTTCACCTCTATCCCTTAGGGCACGCGATGATCCCCTCATCAGGAATCATGCCACCCCCAGGTGTTAGGCACGACTATAACCGTGGCACCACAACATAACTGGGACCTCCACCCCAGCTAGATTCCACGCTCTAGGAGATCGAGGACTATCTAAACACCTGATGACTAACCCTAACACCCAACGATAAGTCAACACGATGACTAAGATGTTCAAGAAACATAACCAAAATCCTTGCGCAACAAAATCAACTCACACACCTCGAATAAAATTATTATGGTACAAATCTTTTAAAATAAAAAGGGCAATAAAGGATGGTGGCAATATCTTTAATATAGGTTAAGCAAGATAACGGTTAATACGATATCTTACAAAGTTTAGGAAATATGGATAATGGTTAACCTATGATCACTGAAATTAGCACTAAAATATAATGTTGTAATAATGACATTAATATCTAACCAATAAAATTAACAGATTATAATGGTAAAAATAAAAGACATCGTGGATATCTCATCGGTATATCTTAGGTATTAATATATTTGAAGGCCGAAGAAATAAAAGAGAACAATTTTAATAAACCTGTTTAATATCCTTAAATTGATTAAGGTAAAATAAACAACAAGAATTACCCTAAGGTATCATTGTTGCCATAAGTAGATATAAAGCTAGGAAGTTATCCAAAATGAAGAATTTAATACGTTGTCAAAACACGTTCAATATACTATGTAAAAATGCTATCTATAGGCATGTAAAAATGCCATTTAAGGTATTTAGATCACAGTCAAGATATGGCCATTAGCATAGTCAGGGACATAAATAGGAATGTAGTGCATTCAACACGCATGACATTAGTCTTGTAAAAACCATCAATGCTGAGTAACAAAATATTAAAAACACAGAGCTGAATTTGCTAATTCCCAAACGCTGACATTAAGGTAAGGACATCGTCTGACAGGAAAACAATTCATCATTAAAGTAAATGCTAATTCTAGATGACTTTAAAATAAAAATTTTGTCCCTTAAACATAACCTTTCTGCCATTAAACAAAATCGCTGCCATCTAGCATCACAATAAATTGTTGTCAGAGTAAAGTTGTCGACCACCAGGAAGCTACTCAATTTGTTGTAGCTACCTCGTTATCCAAAGGAGTGAAATTCAGGATTTTCACTAAGCATACATGCAGCTCAAACACTACCAGAAATCGCTGACTTACAATAAGAAAAAAAATTCGGCAATGACAAGTATGACAGTCGTGCAATCTGGGTGGTACAAATTTATATAAATAAGAGAAATTATAAAAGGGGAAAAACACTACCCAGGGTGCGCTGTCAAGGATACACAGTCAATTTCTCTAAGATAAAAAGTCAATAGTTGTCCCTAAGGAAATAAAAACGTATCTTAAATGAAATCATTAAAATTTTATGGTAGTGCAGTCTTAAAAAGTTCAGAATTGCCATGCAGATAAGGGTATCAATTGCAATCTTACAAGGTAAAATCACCAGGTAAAAAGAGACACAAAATGCAGTTTAAAGAGGTGTAGATGGCAATGTACTCCAAGTAAAATTCCAGGCCATTACACCCCCCCAAAAAACGTGACCAATGCACAAGAAACACATCCCTATCCACTGCAACCATGCCCCCAACACATTAAAATAAAATTCCGTGGTGGTTCCGGTTTAGAAAGAAGCATGTGCTCAAGGAAGCGATAAATATCAACTGAAGAATGTAGTAACTAAAGTGTAAAATTCATTGTGTAAATTCACCCACGAGATACATTAATTTGCAGAGAAAAAAAATAATTTGCAGGCGAAAATTTATAATCGCAGAGCGAGGAAGGTGTTGAATCGCGAAGGATAAAAGCCATAAGATCTAATGAAACGCAGATGAAAAATATTCAAGGTTTTAGTGCATCAAAAACTCAGAGTAAAATGCCATCAGAAATAATAAATCACTGAGTAAACCATGGATCAAAGACGTAGAGCTATTTGCCAACGAACTGTAAACAATTGCAGAGAAAAGCATTCCGTGGTTGAATACTTGCAGTGGGAAAAATGAACAATACAGAGAGGTATTCAAACGTAAGAAGGTGCAAGACAATCAACCAACCAAGAACAATCAACAAGGGTAGATGGCTAGGAAAAAGTATTTGTCACTCATCATCATTGCATAGAAAGGCAGGGCATTAGGATCTATAGGTCTATTAACACCGAAGTGATGACCGTCGATCCGGCTCCTGGCCGACTGCCCAGGCGAGGACTGATGAGCTAGGGATGAGGGTGAAGTAAGAATTCCAAATCATCACAAAATCAATAAAACCATAGGACGGTCATGATAGGCAGGGATCGAAATCCAAAGGAATCAATCAACAACGAGCTTAAGGCTATGGGGGAGATTCAATTATCAATTAAAATTCTAGGTCAATCATTTCTTTACCCAATTAAAATACAGAACTAAAAGCATAAAGTAAACTAATAATCTACCATGTAGAAATAAGGAAGCGTACAATAGCCCAAGTCGCCCGCTCTGAGTTGTTGTCCCACGTGCTCCGTGCAGCTCTCGCTTGCCGACTGATGAGACTTCACCGGTACCTCCCAACCAACACTAGGGGTACTCTTATTCCTCCTTAGCCCCCCGAGCCACAAAGGGGCCACACACACTAACCAGAGAATCAACTAGCTCCCAACTCGCCTTGCAAGGCCGAGCTACCACTCCTCACCGAGCTGGGTATCCCAACTCCCACAAGCTAAGTCAGTCAAGTCTAAAATTCTGCAGCGTAACGTTACACATGCCATAAGAGATCCATCATCCTCCTCCTCCCTCCTTTATATAGATTTTCTAAGTCATTTACTTTCCCAAAATCCCTTTTAATTTATTTTTCAATAATTTAATTCATAATAATCTTGCTGTACATGTGTCACCCATCCCCTCCATTGCACCATAAATTAATTTCATTATTTAATTAATTACTCCTATTTCCCTCACCCACCTAAAAGCTCTCCTAGAATCACTCCTAGGTGTCCCCATAATCCCTTACAAGTTTTAATGACTTTCCCCCTTACTAATTTATTAGTTGAGTTTAATTTAGAAATTTTTTAAATGTTAGATACCTTACTAAGTTAGACTTTCTGCTTTTTCCTTTGTTTCCCCTTTCTTTTTATGTTTCCCTCTTTTTCCTAGTTTCCTAATTCTTTTAAATTTCCCTCTTTCCCTTTTCCTTTAAAACTCAAAATGGCAGGTGTAGAAAATTAACTTTTTCCCTTTTTTCTTTTTAATTAATAAATTTTAATTAGCATAAGTGACAAAACAATTATTTCCCCCTTTTCCCCTTTTTAAATTTTATCCCCCAAAAGATTTTTATAAATTAAATGAATTACTTACCCCCTTCTTATCACATAATTAATGATGATTATCATCATTATTTATTTATTTATTTATATTTATTTTTATGTAAATATATATTTTTTATCACTAGTATTACTTAAACCTAGACTTCCTTTTCCTGGGCTGGGTGACATTTATTAGGGAAATTGTTTTGAATATTTCTTATCATGTTATTCATATTGAGGTCGTTTAGGTTTATCCATTTATTAATTAAAATGTGATGTTCCCTTCAGGATGCACTAGGTTCTCCAAGGGTGCCACTCGCCTCACACTTTTTCCCTTGCACGATGTGCCCTTCAAGACGCACTACATGCTCCAAGGGTGTCACTCGCCACTTTCTGTTTTCCTTGTGCGACGTGCCCTTCAGGATGCACTCCGTGCTCCAAAGGTGCCACTTGCCCCTTGATTTACTTGGTAGACATAAAAAACCCTTGGAGTCAATACTCCGACAGGTGATCTTGTGGGAGACTAAGGGCCTCTAAGGAATAAGGCCCCTACCTTATTGCACGCCCCTTAGAATCATCATGAGCGACTGTCGTAGTCAGAACTCATGACATCGTGGGTCTTCTTGAACTAGGTAGTCGTTAACCTACAGTTCGAGCCACGATGAGAGTGCCAGTAGGCTATGGCAGGGCTGCTGACTACACCTCTCCCTCTATGTCTCTGGTAGTCTTGCGTCACCCCTCTACTCCACATGTGAGTTTGGTCGGCAAGCTATCATCAGCCTAAATCATCAACGAATCATGTCAGATATAGTATCCATAATCATATCATCTAATCAGATGCACAAATGTCATATATAAAACAATCAAACCCCCAATAGTCCACTCCCTGACTCAATCCAGAGTCCAAGGGGTCTCATCGATGACTCTACATCCTCTAGGTCCAACATCCTACACACTCAAGAAAACCGAGTTAATAGCACATGTCTATGTCAATGCATCAAAATAACATGTCATCAATTCATAACGCCTCATAATCATAATCAAATGCCCAAAAGTATAATCATCTGGATCACTTGCGAGCAAGTGTCCTCAAAGAATAAGTTTGCTCAGTGCACGCAAGAGTGAGATGTTACAGAAATTTAAAGTGAAGGAGTCATTCAAAAGGTTAAATCAAGTCCAGAAAAGTTTTAGTAAAAATATTGCTTGGAGAAAAGTAAAGTAATGAAGAATTTGAGAGTGCATTGGAGTCAAAAGAAAGTTAGAGTCATGTTTTTTTAAAGTGCCATTGTCATCCAATGTGTCACAAGTTTGAGTCTATGTTGGAATTTCTTATTCTGGCATTAGAAATTGTTTGAAAAAATGATTGAGTACCAAGAAAAATATCATGATGAAGAAAGGTGCATGATCAGTGGCGCCCAACACCCAAGTCAAATTTATAGTCAATTCAAGTTTAAGTTGTGTCAATGGTGCGTCAATTAAGTTTTCCAAACCAAGGTCATAGGTTTCCTTTTTGGAAATTGTACGACTCAACAAGAAACATATTTTTTTGTATGCATGCTATTTCAGGTGAATGAAGAAGTCTATATGTGTAAAATAAGCAGAATTTGACAAAGTTGATGTAGTGAAAGAAAGAAGAATACTAAAACAAGAATTTGGTGGCAAGAAGAATCCCTACAACCATTTTGAAGAGTGAGGAGAAAACAAAATCTCAGGGAGAAGGTCCAAGGTGAATAAGGACCATAATACCAAAAGACCAAGTTTAGAGAAAGAGACAACCTAGGTGAGATATCTAGTAAGGTGAGAAAGACTTGATAAAGAATAAGGTGAGCACATTGAGGATCAAAGGAAGGTAATAGACATTAAACTTGGATAACACAATGAAGGGTTTGGTAGAATAAAAATGCCACACAAAAATGAAAGAAGATGTAGATTTCATGATAGAAAATGATGAGAGAGAAATTTGAAGCAGATGGAATCCTACACGTAAACAAAAAGAGCAAGAGGCAAGAGAAAAAGACAAGGACGTCAAAGAAAGAAAAAGAATGAGACACCAGAATAAAAGTGCAAGAAAAGGGATATGATGATAGAAATCAGAAGGAAGAAGAAGGAAGCAAAGCAAGGTAAGAATAAATAGTGTCATGTGTTGATGAAAAAGCATGGAATCCATGAACAATAAATCCCTAACAAAGTTAATGGTCCTTGAATAATGTTTGAAAAAGGTCTTGATCCAATGATTTTACAAGGGATAGATTAGCCTAAAATTAAATTGTATGTACCTGATGTAAGGATAATGAGGAATGTGTCCCCCATAATTTGTATGTTGAAAGGTTCATGGTTCTCTAAAAACCACTTTGTAGTGTAAGGTTTGTGGTAAGAGAAAACCATTTTTCATGAGAGATAAATTGATAAAGGAAATGAAGAAGTCGTGAGTTAGGAGAAGAAGCTCGACCGTGGGTAGAATTTCCAATTTGCGATAGTCCACAACTTGCAGAATATTTTAGGTAGTCCACAACTGGAATAATACTTGAGTTAGTCCATGACTGGTAGGAATGTCGATTTGAGGAAGCCAAGGATATTGCAAGTCATGAAAAAGGGAATTTCATGGTTTAATAAAATAAAACTATGAAATGGAATTTTGTGAGATGTGTAATGTTCTTGACTTGGCTAGTCTGGGAAACTATGCTAATGTGTGTGTATGATTAATTGTTTACAACATAAATATTGAGTATACATATGGTAAATGAGAAAAAGGACTATAAATCATATGTTATGATATCTCTGGAGTACAATGTTGAATGCGGTTGATAATAGAATAAATCACTTGGCTAGATCAATGAAAAAGGGATCTTATCAAGAATACAATAAGAAAACTAAAATGATAATACTCGATGATAGATGACAATGTGGGATCAATGGATGATCTACAAGCTATGGCAACTCATACAATAACTGCTGCAAGTCTGGAAAATTTTCCTTGCTAGCTAGATCTCTCAGATCGGTCTAGAAATTGTCCCAAACAATGCGCTCGGATATCCCTCTCAATCCTGTTGACTAGCTGACCCCTCTGTTGGTGTGTCTGGACCCACATGGATTCCCCTGGGGGAATGCACCCATCTACTACTGAAAAACTACACCCTAGTGATTCCACCGTCATATTAAACTAAGATGTGTCTCAAACTAATCACCCTAGCCTACTGTGAAATGGGTCAGAAGGGTTTCCCTGGATCTGATTTGATGATCGCTCGGGAACCCCGAATGTGTCCTCCTTAAGTTTCGCACTCCCAATGTACGGAAAATGCATCCTTGATGATTCCCTAGTCGGTATCTAAAGAGAAACTAGAAAAAAGATGCATATGTCCTGCCTCTCAAATGGGTTAGAGGGGAATCTTTGAACTCTCCCTAAATGGGACAGGTCGATCCACTAAACCTCCTTAGAAGTTGTGCCCTCTCCTTGAACAAGTCCACCCCTGATGTTGAACCTTGTAGGACTACTGCTGAAGACTAATAGAAGACCTGCATGAGCTCCCCAGTGACTAGGGTGTGTCTCTCAACACTGAAATCAACCAGTGGTGTATTCCACATGGAATCCACTGAGCTACCTCTCCCGAGATGCACCTTTCTCCTCAATGACAAGTCAAAATATGCATAATGATGAATTAGGTCATTGTACCTTCTCTTATAGCTGCACGAAACCCTAATTCACTGTTGACTTCTAATTTTACTTCATCTGTTCTATTTTTAGCTCAAGTTGGCTTAAAAGCGCTTTTAGCCACTTTTAGCTCAATGTCAGTTTCTGATTATAACACCTTTGACAGGGATGACCTCTAGCAACCGTTTTTACCCCTTTCTATCCCTAGCTATAGTCTAATGGGGTTGTTTACACCATTAAGCCTCCTCTCTGGAGATCCTATTTGGAAAGGGACATTGCAGTCCTCCCTTCCCAAAATTGCTTATTCTCAAGCAATACCAATCCAGGGTGTTGCAACACCTGCTCTCTCTCCCAAGTAGTATCCTCTACGGGAATCCCTTTCCATCTAATCAAACACTCTCTGATGAACCTGCTCCTCAATTTACGCTCTTGGAACTCCAATACCTCCTCCAAAAAAAAATCCAGCTGTCCCTCGTCGTACAATGGGGGAATCTCCTTTGATGTGTTGATGAACCCTCAACCTTTTTGAGGCAAGATACATGGAACACATTGTGAATCTTTCTCCCCTCTAGAAGCTCTAGCTCATAGGCAACCTCTCCTACCTGATGCATGATCCTGTAAGGTCCATAAAATCTGGGCTTGAGCTTCTCGGCCCCACTCTTCTTCAGAGACGACTGTCTGTAAGGTTGGAGTCTCAAGAAAACCAAATCCCCAACCTTAAAGGTACGCTCTATATGTTAAGAACCAAATATCAATATAGCATAGAAAAACCTCAGAAAAAGTACTCAACGCCTTGAAAAAGAGATAATTTCAGATAATAAGCCTCTTCAAGGGGGAAACCTCCTTTTACCCCACTTTGTTCAAGTACAAGATGATTCCAAATGAAAATGTCTCCTTGGTA